>JBBYHM010000026.1:15934485-16025996 GCA_038381775.1 Adansonia rubrostipa
CTTCGTGTATTTGGAGCGAGACTGGGTTCTTGATCAACAATGGCTAGAGGTACGTTTCTTTATTTAAATTATTACATTACAAACTCACTCAATTTAAAGTTTTATGTCGTTGTCAAGATTTGATATCATTTGTGGAGACTCACACTCAACTTACGAGATATTATCTGCTTTGGCCTATTGGGTCACACGGTTTTACCCACAAAAGATGCCTCACAAGTATAGGTGTAAGTCTCTAAATATATACTATAGAAGATCTTTCAGAGTTTCTCAATATAGGATTGGTATATTACAGTATTTGTATTATATTTTCATATTACAATCATGTTTAAGGTATTATATATTTATATAAACTTTGACAAAATTAATAACTTATGTTATATAGATTTTGATATATTGATATATTCATGTTATTTTTATGTTATTTTTTATTTTATATTCTGTATTTTGTATTAAATTTAATTATTTTCTTATATTATATTTATATCTTGTAATTATATCATGCTCAAAATTATTAAATATTTAAAATTATATGGATAACTCTCATTTACTTTCCTTTCCTTTGCTTTCCAATCCATTTTCTTTTCCCACCAAACACAACACAAAAGACCACCAACCTCATGAAAATCGTTGCTTGCATGCATCTTGACTCTCACAAGTCACGCCAAATTGCTAGCTTCACCAGACGGTTCGAAACTTAATTAATGAAGCTTACCATAAGTAATGTGGGCAATCAGAATGCAAACCTTGTCAACCATTCTGACCATAATGCCAAAATCAAATAAATGGCAGATAAAATATATTGTTGGTCGGTTTTTGAGTTGTACGGTGGAAGGAAGATTGGGGTATTGAAAAGGACCCAAAAATGGAGATAACGATCAAAAGAATATCAAAGTTTATATCTTACGATATATTTCAATACTTAAATTAATCGAGATTTGAAGATAAGAGAGTAAAGAGCCATAACAGTAAAAATGAAAAATTTAAAGCTTTTTATATCTATGTTGTTTGATTAAGTTAATTATAGACGATTATCGTTCTTTAGGAAGATATTAGTAATGATCTCAGGCTGATGGGTCTTTGGGTCTAATTTAATGTTGGCCCTAACCTTATATACTGTGTATAATATATTTATAGATTAATATTATAAGGGATATTAGTAGTGAAATTCTTTTTAATTTTATAAAAAAAATTAAAAAATTATTATATATTTTTAATATATATTTTAAAAATTAAAATAAATAAATGAAACTTATAATAATTTTTAAGATAGTTGAAAAAACATCATTCACAACGTACTTATAATAATGCCAAACCAGTTTATAAGGCTTACCCAGGGGTAGTGACTGGCAATAAAATCCATACTCCGACTGGCGGAAAAAAGGGGAAAAGAGACCATTTATTAATTGCCTCTCCTTTTCTGATGTATGCGGTGATTCATTCAAGGACAGGTTTTGACTTTTTTACTGAATTAAAAATTATTTATATTTAATATTTTTGTATGATATAATTTGAATATAAATATAAAAATATAATTTTATAAATATATAAAAAATTTTAAAATTAAATTATTTTTCTTTATAGTCTTGTAAAATTTAAACCAATAATATATATCAAAGGAAACAATTAAAAAAGCCTATGCGCATAAAATGTTACGAGCCTTGTAATTAAAGATGTTCATGGATTAAATTCGAGTTGAGTTTAAAAATATTATTAACATTAAATAAATTTATTTAAACTTGTTTATATTTATAAATAGACAGTTTAAACTCATTTAAGTTCAATCATATTATATTTTTTATAATTTAATTTTTAAAAATATATTTTTTTTTAAATTTAATTTTATTAATTTATTTTTTTCTAGTTAAGTTTCAAAATATAAATAATTTTACCTAATTTTTAATATATATTATAATACTACATATATTTTTTTATATGATAAAAGTTACATAATATATAAAATATAAAATTAAGATATATTATGTATTAATACAATAAGTCAGGCCAAGCCGGGCTCGAGCCTAAAAGTTGAAGTCAAAATTAGGCTTGTTTTTTAATATGTCCAAATATTTTTGCCCAAACTTATTTTTCAACCGTAATATTTTTATTCAAACCATTCAAAATATCATATAAACTTTTAAACTTAAATAAATAATTCAATCTTTAAATAAATCTACTTATAACTTAACGAAGCTAATTGGCATATAGTACGAAACATTTCAGATTGCATAAAAAATTATTTGTTTATTTTACAACAAATTCGGTGTGAAAAAATATATAGTTAGAATTTGTTACCCTCACCAAGAGCTACTGGCTGATCATTTAACATGCTTTCCAATCCTGACAATACATATATCCGTTGTATTTATTTATTTTATTATACTATAATTATATTCAAAATATTTTATTTTTATATAAATTTTGATATATTAATAATTTATTTCATATATATTTTGAACATTCATATATTCGTGTCATTTCATGTTGTACTTTTAATTTTTTTTGTATTATATCTATGTCGTTTAATTATATCGTGTCGAATATTGCTAGGTACCTTCTAACTAGACCTATTTATGAGCTAGGTTGCATCTAAAAAATTTTTTAAATCTTTTACCGAGGCTCTGCCTATTATTTAAAAATAATTAAAATATTAATTTTATATCAATAGTTATATATTTTTATAATTAAATTTAAATAAAAATTATTTTTTATTATCAGTGATTTAAATTAAACTAATTGATTTAAATCACTAAAATATAAATTTAAACCCGATTCAATACGTATCAAACTTATCAGATAAAATGAGTTGCTGGACCCTTAGTAAGTCTACTTTAAGCTTCTTAACAAAGCCTTTCATGGCTGTCTGGCGAGAAAAGTAATAAACAAACACAACAATCCTCGTCTTTTTTTTTAGACTTGATAATATTAAATATAATATGATTATAAAATATGAATATGGCATAAAACATAATTAAAACACAATAAAAACATTACTTAAAATAAAAAAATAACATTAACATAATATAAATATACAAATATTTTAAAATTTATATAATATAAATTAATAACATATCAAATTTTATATAAATATAAAATAAATTAAATATAATTATAATCTAATAAAATATAAATATATAAATTACGAGATGTATTCTTGGACGGAGTATAAAAATTATTAGCTCCCAAATAGTGGCTGGTCTAACAAAGGCTGCCTCACCCCATCCAAAATCAACCTCTTTAAACTTGGCACGCTTAAATTTGCCGTTAAAGAAGTTTAAAGGATGCCTAGACATCTTTTAAATTTCTCAAAAATACAAAAAAAAAAATAATAATAATAATAAATTATTATTATTATTATTATTATTATTATTATATACATTTTATTGAATTTCATAAAAAAGATATGATTTATTTTTAAAAAATTAGGGTTAAGAAAACGGAAAAAAATGGAAATTATTGGAAACAAGAATGTTTTATTTCCTTTTTTTTTAAAAAAAAAAAATTCTGTTTGGTAAGTGAACAAGGCCTATGCATCACTTGACAGTAGACAGCTACTACCTTGGTGAAAACATATATTTTTTTAAAAAATTAAAATTATATATAAATAGATTTTTTTAATAAAAAAGCAGGAAATTTTTTTTAAAAAAAAATAATAGTTTTTTAAAGGAGTAGATAGATTTTTTAAAAATATATACAAATTAAACATGTAAATATCTTTGTTATATTAATATTTAACTTATCTAATATTATTAATAATGTTTTTGAATGAGTTTAATATCATGGCACGAATTCAGTTTGTAAAGTTATTAAAACATTAAAAAAGTATTAATAATAAATATAAATTTAAGGTTATTTTTATTTTTTATAATTTTTAATAAAACATATCCTTTTATCAGAAAAAATTACCCACTAAAATACTAACAATATTTTATACTCGTAAAATAACTACTCAAATAATTTATTTTTAAAAAAATTATTGCATTGTTCATGGCCGAGCTATAGCCCAAAAATGTTTTGAAAGCTTTGTCTAATCTCGAATATGGTCAGGCCGAATCCGTAAGCTTGAATTAATATTTAAAATATATTAAAATATTAAAAAATAATTTTATATTAAAATTTATATATTTTTATTATTAAACTATTAAACTATTCTGTGATTAGTGCGATGCACAAAATAATTTGATCTATTTAAATATTAACACATAAAATTAACATTATTTAAATTATACAAAAATACATAGAATCAAACTATAAAATCATAATGAAATTATGACATATCTTTGAACTCGAGAACAAAATGTTAAAATAGAAATTAAAATTTTCATCGCTTCAAATAAACTTTCTTCAATTTACATCGATTTTATCTTTTACGATAATTTTTATACATTTATAAATATATATATTATAAAGATATAAGTTTTATTTATTTAAAAATAACAATGAATTTGAGTGTTTAAATAATATATGTATTATCTTACTCAATTGCATAATCATTTTTATTAGGAATTAATTTTAAAGGGTCATCAATGCATTTCTTTTTACTTTTTCCGTCAGAATAAATTGCAATATCCCAAATTTTCCTTTGGTATTGATCTATATAAAGGCAAAAATTATTTTAAAGCATGCATTTGTTTTTACTTAAAGGTGTAATTCTTGTAAATATAATAAGTCATAGTAATTATTGTTGTTTTTCTTTCGATATTTATTTTTCGAATAAATTTATTTTTTTTTTAAATATTTTGATCCATTTGATTAGTTAATTTGTACGCAAAATTAGTATAATTTTTTTTCTAAGTAGGACTCTCCATTTCAGGAAAAAAAAAGAATTAAATCAATTTCGGAAAACTTATAAAAGTCGAATTTACAAATGTTTAGTTTTAAAATTTAGTCTTCATAATTTTGAAAATATTTTAAAGAATGATTATTTTAAAACTCTATAAAATTTGTAACTTATGTTAATTGATTAATTTTGTTCAAATGGTATTATGTTAAATTATTAATTAAAATTTCAAATTTAAGTGATTAGAAAATGAACAATAAACAATTAAAATGCAAATAGGAATATGAAGCAAACATGTTCACCGGCCAGGCTACCTATCTAGTCCGACGTATGAAAATCATTTGACATATGAAATCTTATCTTAGAGTTCTGTACTTGTTTGAAACATGAAAGATTTTAGCAATCTTTTGATGAAATTTCAATTTCCAATTTATTATCTTTCTCTTTATGTTGTGTATGTGCATGCAAAAATTCTTTGGGCTGGTGTGAAGATTTGGCTGTATCAGTCTTCTCATGGGTTGAGTTGTGTTTGTCAACAATCTGTTCTTGTTGGATCACAAGCTTTATGGAAGATAATATTAGTCTGTTATTTTCTGGCCAAGATATAGAGGAAATGATACTTGCCTAATATCCGGTGGCTTGTTTTTTGGTAGCGTGTTGCTCAAAACATTAAGGTGGATCATCACCCTGGTGGAGGGCATTGGTTTGCAGCTAGTCTTTCCCTTAACGTAAGCTTCAATTACTCCGCATTTTTATTACTAGAGCAGTAGCTACTGCATTATTTTAATATTACTCTTATACTAATGCAGCGTCGGAGCCAGGGGGCAGGCAAGGGCCTTCGCTCCTCAAAATTTTTTATCTGTAGGTTTTTTAAGTCAAAATTAGTAAAAAAATTTTTGTGCCCCCCCCCCCCCCAAAATTTATATTTTGATTCTTTTTTATCCTGGACCCCCCAACATAAAATTCTTGGCTTCACCCCTATAATAATTTATATTTTCAATGTGTAGATTCCAAACAGGAACAGAGTTCCCTTTCATAACAGCCCACACTTCCCAATGGTGCCATATGGTCGTGCTAATAGCTATGGCAGTTTAGGAAGTCATGGTAGCTATAATGATAATACTGGGCTTGGAAGCAGCTATGGGAGTTATGGAGATAGTGGTAATATGTTTGCATATTATTCACATTTTGGTCCATCCGCAATTAACATGCATCCACCGACTGGTGCATCAATGCTTGGAAGTAGTAGTCCGGATGCTAGATGGAGAATTATGCAGTACTCACATGGGAACGGACTTGGTGTGAGCCCATCTGCTGGAAACTTTGAACCACTTCCCCTTGGCGCTAGTTCCTCACAATTCACTCCTCCAAGCTCTTACGGTCAAGTTTCAGGTGGCTCTCCTGGACATTTTGGTCCCACTTCTCCTGCTAGAAACAGTTGTCAAGGATCACCTTGAAGTAAGATATGTGCTGCTGGCCAGACCAATGGAAGAAAAAGTTGGGAATATTCTGGAAATTCCCAATCTCAAGAGAATTCGTCATCTTCTAACCAGCGAGAACAAGCAACCGATGGCAACATTTCTAACCAAGCCGAGGGAAACTCTCAAGTGGTCGGTGGTCTGCCCTCTCATATGCGGTCAAATTCTAACACAGCCAATTGGAAGCAACAGCAAGGTGGCATTGTAATAGCCACATGTTACTCAATCGTTCAGAATATACTCCACTCCATAGGACTTGGTTCTAATTTGCAACTGCAGCACACCACTGGGGCAACTCAAGACAAGTCAGAGGCCAGGATTCCATTGCCTGATCCTGGAGATTCGGATCCGAATTATAGGTGAGTAGAGAACTTGAAATTGTGATCTAAGCTCACGTTCATCAAACATTAAGATATATTTATGTCTTAGCTGTGTTGTATGTATTATTCATTTCTGTTAATTAATAAAAAATGTATTTTGGACATGCAGAAAACCTTAAAAATAATGGTCTTTTACTCTTCTTTACACTCTCAAAGGTTATTTAGGTGCCTAACATGAAGGTCCTGCGGCTTGCAGAAGCTGACCCCTTGTCAGGCCTCTGCTGCATACTGTTTAAAGGGTGGAGACCATCCGTAGTTGACTGATGTTTGTCATTTAGTTAGTAGCCTTCTTTTTATCAATTTTAGTTCACTTGTATACCAGTATTTTCTTTTCTCTTTTCTTTTTTTTTTCGTGCTGATTTTATGCATTTATTCCATATAGATTTCTTGCTGTCATAGAATAATAAGATGAAGGATAAAGAGAATGGAAGCATCTTGATACGCAAAGTATAATCCTCTGTGTTAATATTGGGTTGAATTATGATCGTCAGATGTTAGATTACTCTCTAAACACTTCCTGGTCAGTGAGGAGAGTAGATATTCATCATGCCTGCATAGATCTGAAAATGTTTCTTGCAAATACTCGGAACAACTTACAGTAGCATGCGATAACTTGCTTCTTTGTTTTATGTTCGATCTAAGTTCATCAAAGACCTGAATTTTGCAGAATACTGGGTTATAGGCCCAATATTTTACTGCTTGATTATTGTAAAACATACTCGTGTGTTTCATCAGATATCCCATATACTTCGTTCTCCCTCAAAAATCTTAGGTACTGCATAAGGAATTCAGGATACTCCTAAACTACATCTCATTGCAACATTTGGCTTCTTGCTGCTTCAATAACAGAGTTGCCTTCATAGACAGTACAAATACCAAAGAAAAATTCTTGTTAACTTTGAAAAAAAAATTAAGTTGTTTAGATGCCTAAATGTGCCATCAATGTCATTTATGGAAATTTTCTCTCTGTGTTAGCATAAGTTTTTAAGTAACACTAAATTCGTGTCTTGTTATCATCATTGTATCTCTATGTTGTTGTGTACCATATTGTGGCTTTGGTGTTATTTAACTAAAAACCATTTTTTTTTTCAATAACAAACTAGTTATTGAAAGTTTTAGAAACATTTTGCCTTCTGCTAATAGAGATTCTAAGAGCGTTTTAACTGACCTTTTGCTGTGATATTTTTATTCTATGATCTTTTAACTTCCTATATTACTTGCATTTGTTGATGCCACAGTGATGAACTTCTCCTGCAAGAGGATGGATCAGATGGGAGCTGCATATCAGCCGACTTTAACAGAGGAATGCATATTGGTTCAGCTGATTCATCTGTTGGAGTTGGAAGATTCAATCGAGCCTCAACCACAAGCTCAAACTTATCAATCCAAAGGTAATTGCTTATCCTTCTTTGTTGAATGGCTTACGAAGGGTTTAATCCTTTTGCTCATACTTGAAGGGGGGGGGGGATAAGTTGACAGAGGAAACTGATGTCCTTTTCCCGCTGTTGACTTAGTTGCAAGGTATACATGTTAAATTAGTGCTTGTCATATTTTTCATTTGTCATTCAATATATGTCTCTTTTCGCTTATGCGCACCCTGTTTATTTCCCCTATTGAAAGTTATGGTTTGCATTTATGTTCCAACATAATTGATGGAGCTCGAGATTAGTCGTGCATTGTAGAGGTGGATTTGCATCGTGATGTTCAAATATCTCTAATACACAAGAGTTAAGCTTTTGTCTTTTTTGTTTCTTCACCGTTCTTGACTCATATCTATATTGTTGGAGTAGCCTTCCTTCAGCTAATGATTCGCATGCTGGACACCGTCATTTTTTGTCGAAGCATTCTCACTTCATGCCACATACGACACAAAATTCTCCAAGCCGTTTGGGGCAGCAAAACGTTCGGCAGCTCAATCATGAGAGATTGGCTGCTGCTCGGGTAGCGAATTGAATCACATGAAAGTTCAGCTCCCTCCTAGCTTTAGTTCCGGAGGGCCACGTTCTCCGGAAATGGTTCATTCAGAAATGACATGCCATGGGGTACTTCCTAACTTTCACGCCATTAAACTACTTTTAGTTGCCTTATACTCTGCTCAGTATCGGATAATTTAGGGCCATTTTTACGTGATCCTGGCATTGATAATGCAGGGCGTAGGGCCAATCAACCCGTCTCGAATATTCCGCCGGCATCTCGCGGACGAAGGGAATATAGAATGATTGCCTAATATTGTTGGAATCAACTTAATTTGTTTTATGGCGTGGGATTATGTATTGGGTGTTTGGCAAGAAATTTGTAAGCAATAGTTCACTTAATTAGTGAACTCATTGTAAGCAAGCGCTCATGCAGACCATGCTCATTCATTTTGCTATGCATAGATATATAATTATGGTGGTTCTTTTGCCTGTCTTTAAATCAATTTGCATGCAATTGCCATTCTTTTGGCCTTGGCTTGTATTTCCAAAATACTAGATTTATAATCTATATTGCTTCGGATCTATATTTATTTTTTGTAGTATTCGTATTTGATATTCGTGTCTGACACATATTCATATATAGATTAAAGATATAATCTTTCAACAACCTTCAAATATATAAAAAAACTAAAAAAAATCTAAATATATTTGTGTTAGACACATGCTTATATAAAATATTAATATTGGAGTTCGAGTAAAATAAGTTATAATTTATTCTGAAATTAGTTTTTAACCTATATGAGGAATCTAACCGCGTTACCAAGGTATTCAATGCAGTTACTGACAAAGTACTCAACAAGAAATACAGGATTGAGCCAATATCTAGATTTTAGTTATCTAATTAGTGGTGGAGTATATTGCATCGTTACTTCGAATTTTTTTTTCTAAAGCATATGTGTTTGATATGTATGGTTGTATCGAAGTATGATGATTCAAAAATATAAAAAAATTTAAAAATTTGTGTATATCAATAATGATTACATATCTCTGTACGGTACTCTTGAGTCCAAGTAACAACATTTATATTTATATATACTGTCATAATTTATTTTAGGTTGTAAGATATTATTTGTTTTGGTATATTAGGTTTCTCAGTTTTGTTCACAGGTCTCGAGAATTGAAAATAAGATTATGTGAACACTGACATACTTAATCCAACATTGTATAAATGAAATTATTAAGATATAAAATAGTGAGGCTTTCAAATATAATATATGTGTGTGTGTGTGTAAGAATGCGATTTTTTTTTATTTTATTTATGTTAACATATAAAAAATAACTCTTATTTAAATCTTTATACTATCTTATTCATATAGGAGTTTGTTGGCCAAGTTGGGTTACGTTCGGTTCGGCTCGAGCTTAACTATGGTATTAACATAAATTATATTTGTTTATGCCAGGCTTGAAATATGGGCCTCAACTTTTGCTCAAGCCTGCCCGTATTTATAAATAAATAATCCATACCTATTTAAGCATACCCATATTATTTTTTTCCAATTTATTTTTTAAAAATATATTTTTAAAAAAATTTAATCTTTAGTCATTTAAAATTTTTTTATTAAATTTTAAAGTTTCAATAACTTAATATATATTGTAATGTTTACACTCTAATATTACATATATTCTTTATATGATACAAATAACCTAATATATAAAAATATAAATTAATATATATTATATAATTATAAAATAGGTTGGGCTAAGCTGGGGCCTTGAAAGTAAGAACTAAGGCTCGACCTATTTTTAAATGGATTTAATTTTTTGCCTTAAGCTCATTTTTTAGGTCTAACATTTTTGTTTAAACTTTCTAAAAAATTAAACGGACTTTCAGACATGGGTAGATAATCCAACCCATGAACATCTGTGCTCATACATAGTCAATCATTGAAAGTTTTAGATTTTATAAGTAGGTTATTTAAATTTTTAGATTTTACAATTGAATTACTAAAATAGCACATATATTTTTAAATACAATGAAAATAAGACATGGTATGATATTTTAAAAATTAAAAGTTTTACTATAATTATTGTATAAAAATAATAATAATTATTTAATACACTATCAGCGAAGTTGAAAAATTTCACAAGCATTGTAAGGATGGAAAAAGTAGAGTAGAAAAGTAAAAAATAAATAAATTTTAAGTGTGCTTGATAGGAAAAGGTAGGTTAGCAATTTTTAAACTTATTAACAAAATTAAATCACTTTAAATTAAAAAGACAAAAGGAAAGAAAATAAGAGTGGTATGAGTTAAGTATAAATATTTAGATGATTACTTATTATTTTTTAAAATTTATTTTTATCTCAACTTTCAATATGTAAAATTGTAAAACAATTACTTTTCTTTTTAATCCCTCTCATTTTTCAATTATACTATCAATGGATGGAAAGAAAATTCTTTTTTTTTTTTCACTTTTTCATATTTCCTATCAAACACACTCATACAAAGAAAAAAAATCTATTTTCTATTTTTTTTATTTTTCCTCTTCTAATTTTCTATCTTTCCAATTTTTTTCCATTGGTAGGATAGAAAAAATTTTGGAAAGATGTAAAATTAGAGTAGGAGAAAAGTGAAAAGGACAAAAAATATATTTTTTCTTTTTATTAGTATGCTTGGTATAAAAGATAGAAAAGTAAAAAAAAAAATAATTTTATTTTCTCTCATTGCTTGGTATAATTGAAAAATAAGAAAAAAATAAAAAAATATATATTATTTAACCATTATACCATTTATAAATTAAGATGAAAAAGTAAAATATAAAAAATATGAATAATTTGTAAATAGATACACTAAATTCATATAATTCTCATTTTCTTTCATCTTTTTTTTTTCAATTTAGAGTAATTTATTTTTATTAATATATGTAAAAAATAATAATTTTTTTAATTTTTTTCTTTTTACTTTTTTCAATTAAGATGATTAAAGATTTATTTTTTTTATTTTTTTTATTTTTTATCTATTTTTTTACTCTTTATATAACCAAATAAACCCTTAAAATATATTTAAATAAATAAAAATATGTAAAATAAAATATAGATCGTCTCATTAACTTTGCTCATAAAATTAAAATGATATAATAACTCTAAAAACAATTCTAAAATATAAAATATTTATATGTAGAATAAAATAAACAACGTGGGTGAAGCTGGCACACAGAGAGTTAACTGGTGTCGGGTGGCCGGGGGGAGTGACGTGGAAAGTAGGAGCCACCCCACATCGGTTGTTGCTCAGAGTTGCTGTTAGTTTTGTTGGTGACGTGCGGTGGCCCAACCAAACCCACCCATCTAAATATACCAAGAAATAACATCAACGGAAAATATAAATAAAAAAAATTTGATAATAATAACAAAAAATCTGAGAGAGAGAGGAAAAAGGGGATTTTCTTAAAAATAAAATTAAAAAAAATTTAAAATGGCAAGCTATGAACCACTCGAAGAAGGACCCCATATCTGCTTGTAGCCAATGGAATATAATCCACCAACATCCTTTTATGTCCGTTACCATTTAATATAATTATAATATGATACGTAAAGATAATATAATATCGATGATTAATATAATATATTTAATATATATTTTATTTATATTTAAAATTTTAAAATTTTTAATAATTTATATTATTTTATATTTATATGATTATATTAAAAACACGAGATAAAACCACATATTCACCAAATTACTTAATCTATAATCAAAACCAACAACATAATTAAAAGTTAATTAATAAATTCAGAAACCAAAATTGTTAATCCCAAAAGAGGGTTTTTTTTTTTTTTTATAATAATAAAAAAATAACGAAGCTGTAAGAAAACTGTGGAAGGCAGGTTCCAACACCTACAACCTCGTCATTTTTCACATTGGAACATACGACGTCTGCTTGTTTTTCTCTTATTTCTTCCTCTTGGTTGTTCCATTTCCTTCTTCCTTTTAGCTGATAGCTACCATTTTTATTATTAGGTAAGCTTGCTCATATCTTTTCTTTAAGTTCCTTTGGATAAAATGTTCATTTTTTTTCGTTTCTTTTTTTTTCCCCATTACATGGATATGGGTTGTTGAATTTTGTTGTATTCTAGTTGTTTTTGTTCATAAGCCACTAACATGACAGAATTTAAGGTGGTCGAAACGTGAACTTTTTCTATTTACAGTTCTGGTTTTGCCTGTATGAATTACGTTATCAGGATTCTAGAGTGAGTGTCTGACAAAAGTTTTTTAAATTTTTTTGTTTATTTAAAAGATTATATCTAATACTTGTGCTTGAATGTGTCAAAATAAAGGGTCGTAAAGAGTCCGGTAACATAGGATATTCAAACTAACCTTTTAAAATGATTGAACTTTGTGATCATTTATTCAGTCTAGTGAAAAGAAAAGTTGGGTTCTGCTTCAGAAAAGTTAGAAATTTAGAAAGAAAAAAAATTGAATGAATTAATTTATGTGTTATCTGGAAGGGGTATTTGACTTTCCAGTTATTAACTGGTTTCAATTCTTAAGGTATCAGTGGGTTAAAGCTTCAAAATACTTAGATATCAAATCAGTTATAGTTTTGTGTTCACATGCTGTAGGATCCTCTTTCGTATGCTTGGGGATAGGAGAAGGGGTTACAAATATTGAAATTAGAACCCCAGACTTGCTGAATGTCATCTCATAATGTGGCTACATAAACCAACTAACTCTTGGGTTCATCTTCCAGTTTGTATAGTTTTATCATCCCGAGAATAGGGGAAGGGGCTGCGGATGTTGAGAATCAGACCCCAAACTCTCTGAATGCTACCATAAGGGTGGCTACGTAAACCAATTGAGCTAAGCCTCATGTTCATCTTGCAATCAGTTTAATTTTATCAGCTCGGGATAAGAGGAAGGAATTGCAAATGCTAGGATTTGAACCCCGAACTTGTTGAACATTACCTCAACAAAAAGGTAGCTGCATGAACTAATTAAGCTAAGCCTAGGGTTTATCTTGCAATTAGTTTAATTTTCCATTGTTATATGTTTTATATAGTTGAAAGAAATAATCTTAACATTTTTTTACCTTTTATATGACAGACTATAATAAAGGAGATTTAGCTTACAACAAGATCAATTTTGTTTGGCCTAGTTGTTTATTGAATATAACAGTTGAAGAATCATATGAAATTGTTTTAAATTGAAAAGCTTGTTAAATTCTGTGATGGTAATCGTACCGACGTGAGAAGTTGTATGATGGCCACAGCTGCTCTGATTGGACTTACCACTGGAAAAGGACTCTTGAGCTCTTCGTTTTCGTATTCTGATATCGTAGAGAAGCTCTCATATGCGGGTGATTATGGATCTTCACATTATCAAATTGCTTCCACAAAAGGTTTAATAGTTGCAAAAAGATCGTCTAATTGTAGCCAAAGTCTTCCTTCATCCAATCAGTGTATTCAGTCGATTAAAGCTCTTAAAGAGCATGCGGATACTGCCTCCATTATTTCAACTGCAGAGCCATGGTTTCAGGGATCAAATGACTTTGAAGAAGAAGAAAGCTATGACCTCAACAACTCTGTGGAGCCTCTTCTTTTGCTTCAGAAATCTATGCTCGAAAAGCAATGGACTCTTTCTTTTGAGAAGACAGTGTTCACCGAATCACCAAGTCAAAAAACTCGCAATAAGATACCTGTTATTTGTTCTGGGGTATCTGCTCGGCAACGGAGATTCAATACTAGGAGGAAAGTTCTGACCGAAAATAAATCAGTGAGACAACCTAATGCTAAGCAGCTAAGATCATTAATCAGTCCGGAGCTGCTCCAAAGTCGTTTGAAGGGTTATGTGAAGGGTATGGTAAGTGAAGATTTGCTCAGCCATGCGGAAGTTGTTCTATTGTCGAAGAAAATCAAAGCCGGACTATCCTTAGAGGATCACAGATTAAGGTAATGGTATATTGATGTGTATTAGATGAGTTGTTCTTAAATTCTTGTAATTCATTTGTAATTGTTGTGACGAAATTCCAGATTGAAGGAGAGATTGGGGTGTGAACCGTCCGATGAACAGCTTGCAACTTCCTTGAAGATTCCTCGTGCCGAATTACGTTCAATGTTGATTGAATGTTCTTTGGCAAGAGAAAAATTGGCAATGAGCAATGTTCGTTTGGTTATGTCCATAGCTCAAAGATATGATAACATGGGCGCTGAAATGCCTGATCTTATTCAGGTAATTTATTAGACCTCGATACTTTATTGAATTATTTGGTTTTACTGCATGATAAACTTTTTCTTTGATTTTTGTGTAGGGTGGTTTGATTGGCCTGTTGCGTGGCATTGAAAAATTCGATTCTTCAAAAGGATATAAAATTTCAACTTATGTGTATTGGTGGATACGACAGGTAATGTTCATTCTGAGTTTATGAAGAAACATTGCAGACAATGAAAATAGATCTCATTATTTACAACTGATTAATCACTCTGTGTTCTACATCACCTTCACGATATTACTCAGAAGTATATGAAAGTTTTGAAACTTAATATTATCATTCCCGAACATCCAAGGTCCATGAGGTTCTCAACTGTAATGTGTGTTAGCCTAATAACCCTTCATGTAAAGAAAATACGTAGGACTTGTCTTGCTTCTTGGTCATCATTTTATATTCCTCGAGGTAAGGGTAAGGCTGCATTTATTTGACCCTCTTGGCCCCTCAATGCAGAAACCCGAGCTTCAGCTCCCCAGGATTTATCATCAGAAATTACTTTTAAAGTTGTTTTTATCTTATTATGGTTGTACATGATCTAACATAGTTCGAACTTTATCTCAGGGTGTATCGAGAGCATTAGTTGAGAACTCCAGAACATTGAGATTGCCTACACATTTGCACGAAAGATTGGGATCAATCCGAAATGCTAAAAATAGACTCGAAGAGAAAGGAATAACACCGACTATTGCTGTAAGTGACTTCCATTACTGCTATAAAAATAATATAAGAACTGCATAGGATTAAGTTTCGGTATGAATTACAGTAAGTCCAACCAACCATTATATTTCAAAATAGATGTTTAATTTCTGCATCCGAGCCTTACTCATAACTAATTATTTGATTTGATTATGTTTCCAGAGGATTGCCGAGAGTCTGAACATGTCTCAGAAGAAAGTTAGGAACGCAACAGAGGTACCTATTTGTTTGAAAGTAACTTTCCGATTAATTATTGCAATTGCCTTTTCCATACTCACCCTATAATTTCATTAATGCAGGCAGTCAGCAAGGTCTTCTCACTCGACCGGGATGCATTCCCCTCTTTGAATGGTCTTCCTGGAGAGACTCATCATAGTGTAAGTTCCCATTTGTACCGACTCAACCAAATTTTGATTCCCTTTATGCTTCTTTCTTGTCATTTACTATTAACCGATTTTTGTTTATCTTTTCAGTACATTGCAGATAACCAGGAAGAAAACAATCCTTGGCATGGAGTAGATGAGTGGGCACTCAAGGTAAAATGAATAATGGCTCATAATCATAGTAATGTTTGCTATTGACAAATTGAGGTTCACCTAGGAAGAGCTATGTGTCATGGGCTGAGACTCAACCTCTAAGCCCTTACATCACTAAATCTCGGACAGTGACACAACCAGAACTTTTGGCTTGGTTTTCTCATACTTTAGACCTAATCTATCACGTATAATGTTACTTGAGCATCAATACAGACTGAAGAGACGACTTTGGGCTGGAGATGGCACAAGTGGGTTTAAAAGCAGAAGCAAGTTGGATTTGTATTAGACTAAAACTATATTTCAATTTCATGTATGGTATAATAATTTGTAAAATCTGCTACTGCTAGCATACTTTTAACTATCTCTTGGTTGTGCATGTGACTTTTGATGTTATATTCATGTTCTACACAAAGAAAACCGAATCCTCATGAATGTTACATTTACAGGATGAAGTGAACAGACTCATCACTACAACACTTGGAGAACGAGAAAGGAAGATTATACGCCTTTATTATGGTCTCGATAACGAAAATCTTACATGGGAGGACATCAGTAAACGGTAAGCATACATATAATCATTCTCTCTATTATAGGCAATCAGATTCGAGTTAAAAGATTATGTATCATATCGAGTGCAAAGCTTTCATTTTTTTATATTCTAATCACCTGGATGTCTACATCATTAAAAGCCAATATATATTCTTTAACAAATATGTGAAAGAGAACAAAAAGAGAACATATTTGTTCATATCTACAGATTTTTGAACCCATCATCTTATATGTTGAATTATTCATTATCATTCATTCAACAGTTTTCTTAGGATTTCATTTCCTTCATGTAAATTTCATTTCCTTCATATAAATTTCATTTCCATTTTCGAGTTCTTTTGACTTTTTTTTTTTCTTTCATTAATTCTTCAGCATAGGGTTGTCAAGAGAGAGAGTTAGGCAAATCGGACTTGTCGCACTAGAGAAACTAAAACACGGGGCAAGGACGAAGAAAATGGAGGCTATGCTACTGAAACATTGAATTTTGTATGCTTTCAATGGTAAAAATGACTGTATATGTACAGAAAGAAATTTGTATCTTGCAAATTATATTGCCTATAAGAACCTGCCATGACCCTAAACCTCCTGTAACAAAGAGTTCAACAAATTGACTAAGAACTTGTAATTCAGATCGGGAAAAAATTGTGCATCAAAATTTTCTGTAGTTATGATGATTAACAAGTAGTTTGAATGCAAATTTTGAGCTTATATTTCATTGAAGATTTGCAAATTTTGAGCTTTTCCGGTTTATGCTTTGAATAAAAGCCATCTGCTTTATGTCTAACTGTATAATTAGTCAAACGTTAGATGCTGCTGGAAAACAGATTTTGTGTTTCTGGTGCTGAAATGAAGAGCAATAGGATTCTTTTTTTTTTTCTTGATCGACTCTAACGTAGATCTGACAATATTAGACATGACATGAACACTAAACAAAAAATCTGGTGCAAAACACGATACGAAAAAATAATAAATATGATACAAATACACGAATATATCAAAAAATAAATTATTAAACATGATTATGATACGAAAATAAATATACAACCAAATTAAGGATACAGAAATTGCAGGGTCTATTATGATGTTAAAATTCTTCTGTTCATAGTATTGTTTTAAAAACATGTAATGGATGGTAGTTTTAGTCCAACCTGTCACAAGCCTAGTTTGCAAAATCTTGTGTTTAACTTTAAAACAAACTGAAACATATGTTATCTGGAATTGAGTGCCTGCCAAATGTAGGTATATATTCGATATCAATACACGTAAATTTTCAAAAATTTTTATTACATGTAGAGAATAATATACGCATGAATATGCTTAATTTTTTTTTATATAATTAGAGAATCATACTCTTATACTAATATCCGAATATGTGTTCAAGAAAGTAGACAACCATTTTTTTTTTTTTTAAATAAGTTTAAATCACAAATCTGAATGATAAACCTAATTAAGTGCTTAAAAAAAACTATAGCCTCTGCTCCAGCGGAATACTCAGTGTCCTTGTTGCTAGCGGTCAAAGCCTGGCTAAGATGTTGTATATCCCCATTGTGTTTAGAATATTTCCTATCGGTTTATACAATTTTTTGAGGTAATCGATCATCCAACTTGATATGCTATCAAAACTCTCAAGTTTGGATTCCAATAATTGTTTTTCTCTTCACTATTTTTCCCCAAATCTTATTATCCATTGGAGTGTGCATCGCAATTCTAATATTTTCTTCAGCTTGCACAATTCTTCCACACTTGAATTCACATTGTCATTCATCTGGTTGCAAATGAAAGAGAGTCGTGCCGACACTTAAACATAATAGCTGCATCCTTTCTTATCAACTTAAACTTTCCAGATAATTGATCGCCCAACTTAACATCCCCAGACAAGTCCAAAAAAAAAAAAAAAAAAAAAAAACTTAAAATGGATACCATCCAACCAAGCAAGCTGAGTGGCCTTGAGAGCAGGCATTGATTCTTCTTCAAAAAAACCAAAGATGCAAGGTAATGGTCAATATTCATATTTGATAGCTGATAAAGAATCCATAATCAAACAAGCCTGTTTAAAATAAAAAGAACCAATGTTCACTAACACTACTGCTGAATAACATGATTACAAGATCACAAGACAGACATCCACGTTGTTGTAAAAAAAAATTAGTCTGCATAGTCAAAATTCATATAACCGGCAAAATCAGGGAGGAACTATCCTCGTGTTCTCCAAAACTTTTCATAAATTATGCATTTGACCTCCGTAACTGGAAAAGACCACAAGCCTCCTTTAAAAGGACGGTTTAAATCTCGAAGTCACTCTGCGTCAACATCTAAAACTCAACATCTCTGCGAAAGAGAATTATAGTGCATTTTCAACAAATCATCAAGTGAGACCAGGGACCATGCATCCTCCTTTAGGGCATAAACCTTCTGGTTAAGTGAATCAACTATTATACTTATGTTACCAAAGCCATATATCTGTTGACCATTATGCATCCTGCCAGGCTTGGGCTTGAATAATAACTCGTGTTGCTGTGCATAGGCCTCAACTACTTCCTTCAAACTCATCTCCAGAACACCATCCGTATGAGCAGCAGCTGCAGCGGGCTGCTGCGCTTGTGCAGCTGCCCGCTGCTGAGCCTCAAACTGCCTTTGCTCACGCACCTTAAGGTATGTAACGTTCTCTCTCAAACCAGGCTGCACTACTGGTACATGTTCGGTAGCCTGAACCATCATCTCAAGACCACAATTAAGCTGATTACGGATACTTTCATTCGCCAAAAGCTCCTGCGGAAGAAGTCCCTTCCAACCCATATACCAATTTTTTATCTCCTCAAAGTCAGGTTCTGAACATAACCAATGATATAAAACCTGCAGCCACTTTACAAAGAAAATTTTCTCCATCAAATCCTCCATGAGATGAATAGGAATCGCAGAGGCCCAAGACATAACCCAATAAAACTGATCAAGTTTCTGATCTGCAGGGTTTATTTGGAAATCCTGGAGAGCAATCTGCAACTTTGGAACTATATATTGACGCATAAGTTGTTCCCAACTCACCGAATCGAACACGGTCTTCCAAGGAGATAGTATAGCATAAGCTGATGGATCACTTGGGTGCCAAGCATCGAGAACATTACTCAACTTCATACGTATAGTTTGATACAAACCCTCCAGCTTCTGCCCCAACATCGGCAGCCATGGATGTACCCAAACATGGATTGGAACAGTTTCCTTTCGTGGGTTCCATGAGTCAACTGCTCTTGACAATTTTGGCATTACTACAGTATCCAATATGGTGTGATGAATAGAAGATGGCAACAATCTGTCCCATGATTCCAAAAATCCAAGCATTGGTTCAGGGTTCCTAGGCTCCCATGTATTGATGCCAGATATTCTCACAGCTGGCAAAACAACTTCTGCAATCAATTGAGAATACGGTGTTGTTACATCTTCCCAAATGTCGTGACTATCCTCTCTCTGCAATACATCCTTCCATGCTGATATCACCTCCATCCCATAAGATGGATTTTCAAGAGGATCCCAACCCTGAAACATTCTTATAAACAGAGGCAAAGCAAATGAACAAGCAATACAGGACAAGTTACAAAGTTTGTAATCGTCAGCATAATTCCTCTGTAGATCCCTAAAACTCTTTCCAAGAGACTCCAAGGTCAACTTTCCAGTCGAGTTATCTTCCTCGATCTGGCCCAGCACACTAACTATTTGCTCCATATTAGCCAACTGTTGCTTCTGATGTGAAGCCTCGATTTCCAACTTTTCCTTCTCCTTTTGCAAGCTTAATGCTGTCTCTTTCTCATTTCTTAAATCCCTATCAATCTTCTGGATGTCAAGTTCTGCCAAATCAACAATTAACTTCAAGTTATGCTGCAACTCGGGCATTGGAACATCATTCTGCCTTGCCTTTTCTTCCGCGTCCAGATTCTCCAAGTTCGTCAAAACTCTAACCTGCGGCCCCCTCATGTCTATCACCTTCTGAACAACTTCAACACCCTCTTCTTGCTTCTTGGCTAACAACTCTTCAACTGTAATATACTCCTCCTTCTTCTTCCCCTTTGCATTCTTCGACCAAAGCCTCTCCTTCGCTCTCCCGACAGGCTGCTGACTAACACTCTTCTTCTCTTCCAACTGCTGCAACCCTGGCAACTTAGCCTCCTTAAAATCATTAAACCCCATTCCCATATTCTTCGGCCTCATCTTTGCCTCAATAGGAGCAACTATCCCTTGCTCATTCTTCCCAAGACCACCTCCTTTATACCCCATTTTCTCAAGCAACTTCATCCCAATACCCTTCGTATGCTTCTCGAATGCTCCAACATCCCCATTCCCGTCTCCAACCTCCCTTCTCCCTCCTAAACTTTTCTTCTCCATCCGTGACCTCTCCCTCTCTTTCTCTCTCCTTTGTGCCCCTTCCTTTATCTTCCTCCCAAAGGCCGTCGGCAGAAAACTATCATCATCATCCTCATCACCACCAACATTACCGTCACTTTTTCGCAAACTATCATTTCCTCCGAATCCTAAACCTACACCAGACCCCAATCCAGGCCTGCTATCATTCTCATTATCATCAAAAACATTGTTTTCATTCTCTACCTTAGAATTCTTATCAATTTCTTGGGTAGGCATTACAGTACCAGTAGAAACAAAGTTCACGGGCTTTGTCAAGTCGGCTTTTTTCCCGAATTCCTTCCTTCTCTTCCTTGACGAAGAATCATCATCGTCGGAGTCAGAATCAGAAGCAAAAACACCGTAAAGAACATCATCTTTTGTCTGAGTCCGCTTTTCTTTGCGTTTTTTGTAATAGAATTCGCCGTTTATCCATTGCCCGTCTTCGAAATCGTTCTCCATTCCAAACCTTTCCATTTCTTGATAATCATCCATTTTTTTAATCAAAAACCCAATTTTTTAATTGTCTTCTCTTAACCAAAATCTGAAGCAAAAAGACCCCAAAAAAATTAAATCCAGAATTTAGAAAGGAAAATAAAGGCGACCCAAATTGGGAATTGTTAAAAATGGAAAGTAAAACACGAAACTCAAAGCAAGATATAGAGTAGAAAAAGAAGGGAAACTCAGCCGGTACCTGGAAATCTCAGCCAAAGAAAAGCTTCGGAAGAGGGTTGAAACTATACGTGGGATTTTAATTTTCTAGGAACTGGGAAAAGAATTGGGGGGGGGGGGGGGGCCACCACAAAATTAGAGGGAACTAGCAAGAACCGACATTCACTGGTATTTCGCTTGCAACCTCTGCTTCTTGGCAAGCTGAAGAACGACCGTGGAGTTTGATTTTGTTATGGACCTTCGAAAGGTTCAAAAATGGAAAGAAAGCTTTGGGTTGGGCCAACGGTTTTTGTTTTTTTGAATGGCTGCCCTCTTGTTCTGAACAATGTTTCAATTTTCGAAATATTTATATCATATTAATATTTTTATTATATTATTATATTTAAAATATTTATATTTATATTTATTTAAATTTTTAATTTTTATATATTAATAATTATATCACATAAAATTTTAAATATTTATTTATTTATGTCATGTCATTTTTTATGTCGTTGAATAATATTTTTACGGTATCTGTATTTAGAAGAAAAATAATTTAAAAGAAAATTAAATTAGATATAATAGTTTTTTCAAAAATAATTGGGTATTTTTTAAGAAAAAAGATTTGAAAGTTTCTTAGAAAAATGAGTGATTAGTTTTTAAGAATAAATGGAAAGGTTTTTATTAAATAAGTGGGTAGTTTTTAAGAAAATTAAAAGTTTTTTTAATTAAACAATTAGGTAATTTTTTAAGAATATTTTTTTTTTCAAATTACAAATTTAAAAGGCAATTGTACTCATTTTTTATTACTTGCTGTCGTAAATTTATAATTTTTTTTAATTTATCAATTGAGTTGATATTACTTGAATCATGACATTAAATTTAATTAATATTTTATAATTAATACTAGGTTTTAGTACTAAACAAGTGGGTAGTATTAAGAATAAATATAAAGTTTTTTTTATTAAATAAGTAAATAATTTTTTAAAAATATTTATTCAAAATACAAACTTAAAAGACAATTGTACTCATTTTTTATTTCTTTATCTCATAAATTTATAGGTTTTGGTACACACAATTTGTGGGCGTTTTTAGGAAAATCAAATACACAATTTTTATTTTATATACATATGAGTATTTTTTTTATATTCGGTAGTTTTTAATTTAAAAAATATGTAAAAATGCCAAAAAAGACCAAAATATTCTTTAAGTTTATTTTACTATTTTAATTTTATTAAAATATTTAAATAATTTTATTTATTAAATTAGTACTCGATCAACTTATTATATCAACTCAATCACACATCTTATATGTAATAAAAATAGGTAAATTTTAATAAATTAATAACTTATATAATATAAATTTTAAAATATTTATAAATTAATATTTATTATTTTTATATCATATTATATTTTAATTTTTTTTAAATTTTATATAATGTCTAATGTTCCCTATCTACTTCCTTTCTAAGACCGAAAAAGGGGCAATGCATTTTTCTCTTGTTTTGCTAAAAAAAAAGGATAATTTGACAAATATGAAAGGGTCAAAATTCATTAAAAAAAGCCAAAATAAAAAACCCGATAATAATTAGTGACAAGATCGGATCCACCGCTTCCTTCTCTTACGTACGTGTAATATGAACTGTAAACTGAAATAGATGTATTTATTTATATAAAATTTTGATATATATATTATATTATATTATTTTTTATATTTATATTTTAATTAAATTTTAATTTAAAAAAATTACTGTTAATAAAAATTTTAATTTTTTATATCAAATTAAATATAAATTAAATATTATATATAATTAAACTTGAATTTTATAATCCGATATCGTAATTTAATTTTTAGAAATTTTAAAAAATATCTTGTCTTATATAAGTCTTTGAAATTTTTCTCACAAATTTAAAAAATAAAATATTTATTTTTTATATTATAAAAATTAAAAATTAATTAAAAATTAAATAATAAATAAAATTTAACTTAATTTAAATATTTTTAATTTTTAATATTTTAATTATCGGTCGAAATGAAAACCAAATCGATTTAAAGAACAGTTGACCGAAAATTGAATGGAATATAATAATTTTAATCGATTTTCAATTTTTTGAAATGTTTTTGCACAAAAACCTAATATGTACCATATTATTAATTATTCTTTATACGTATTGAATTGACAGTTAAGTATGGTAGTATTAAATATCTCTAACATGTTAACCTCACATTTCACATCCTACAATCTCCTAGGCATCTACCATCTGTCCACGTGTCACCTCTAGATTCCCAACACTTCGTAATCATCCGTCCCGAAAGACGACAACTCTCTTCTTCTTCTTGTTCTTCATTCGCTTTCTCAAATTCAATTTAAAAAAAAAAAAAAAGAAAGGCAAATCTTCAGATTTTTTTTATTTGTTTCAATGGCTGATTCTTTATTTTTACCTTTGGCTGGCAAGGTTCCCAATGATCATTCTTCTTTTGGTTCTCAAAACTACGCTTTCCCTTCACGTTTAGTGCCATTTAAGTCATTCTCTTCAAGTAAGAACAAGTCGAATGTGTTCGCTCTGCCTCATTGCTCGTTCCTCTCATTCCACCACCGACTCACCCCGATCCGTGCTCTTGATTCGGACGTTCCTCCCCCGCTTCACGAGGTAGATACATAACGAACTCTTCTAATTTTCTTTTTTTTCTTTTTTTAATTGAAAACAGTGGCAATTATTGACAGCGACAGTTAATTGATAAATAAGGCTCTTTTTTTCTTGCTTATAAAATGTGAATTGTGAAGTAATTATTTATTTATTTTTTGTTGTTGTGATTTAATACAAGAGAATCAAATTAAATGCTGTTTTTTAAATTTTTTTATTAATTTATTTATTTATTATCACTGAGTTTTGAGCAACCAAATAAGGCATTAAAGTCAAGCCAGAGATTGTTTAGAAAATAGCAGATTAATTGGTAAGGGGGTTAAAAAGATCAAATTTGGAAGGTTCTTCTTCTTCTTATTGTTTTTTTTATTTGATTTTTTCCTCTTTTTTTTTTTAGGAAAAACATAGTCCTTCAAAGGCCCCATGTTTTGAATTAAATGTTGTGGATTGTCTGCAATTTCCTGGATTCTATGTTTAGGAAAATCCAAGGAAAGAAATGGAGGGATTTGGAATTTAAATATAACTTAATAGAGTTGAGCTCAAAGTTTTGTTCAGTGAGTTCATGAAAGTTATTGACATTCAATAGGCTCGGATTTTGATTCTCAGCACTTGCCACTTTTATCTTTAGATTACGGCTGCTTTTACGAAAAAAACTTAATAGAGATTAATTTGTAAGGTAGAAAATTGTGCAAGTTATGTTAAAATGTATTCATCACATTCTTTTTATTTGTTTGTTGTGGAATTTGAAAGGAATCAGTGAATTTTAAGAGTACAAAGAGCTATGAACAATGGGATTCATTGACAGCAACGTTTTCAGGGGCATCAAATTTACCATTTTTATTGCTTCAATTGCCTCAAATCATCCTCAATGCACGCAATCTTCTAGCAGGGAATAAAACTGCCCTTTTGGCAGTACCATGGCTGGTAATCTAAAATATCAGTTTAACATTTATGTTTTAGTTTTATTTATTGTTGTTTTCCTAATGCTTTTTGCTGATATCTTGAAGCGAAATTTTAGGGTTAATGAACAGCTGAATAATTTGAGAGGAGTTCTGGCCTTTTATAAATTGCAGTGAGGGCAGAAGCTAAAATCTCCTTGGCCTATTTGGTTTCGAAAAGATCCAAACTAGCCCTCGAACTTCAATGCCTTCCATGATAGCGATGATGAAACAATGAATTTGACTTCATTTGCTGCTTAGGAGTGGGGATGAACAATATGTAAATAGAAAATAGATACCGAGTTGTATAGGTTTCCCCTGCTTTTAGGCAGCTGAAAAAACTGTACAAGAATCTCTTTTTGTGACAAGACCTAGCTTAATTTTAGTGGTTTTGAGTTTTCATATAGATCTAATAGTTTAAAGTGTAATTTGTTTTTGTGGACTCATCTCAAGAACTGACATTAATTGATGATCCTATTAGTCTCTGCTGATCAGTGATTATGACATCTATTTTATTGAACTTTTGTAATCTTATATTTTGATATATCTTCTTTTTTGAATTTTTGCAATGGGGCCAATTGAAGATGTCTGTTTTTAGGAACCTAATGAAGGGAGTGTTGTCAATGCAGGGAATGTTCACCGGTTTGCTCGGAAACCTTTCTTTGCTTTCTTACTTTGCCAAGAAAAAGGAAAAGGAGGTGGTTGTGGTGCAAACACTAGGAGTGGTGTCGATATATGTGGTGATTACTCAGCTTGCGATGGCAGAAGCTATGCCTCTCCCTCACTTTGTTGCCACTTCTGTTGTTGTGGGTTCTGGACTCGTTTTAAATTTTTTGAATTACTACGGTATGCTTAACACAACAATCTGGCAATTTTGGGAAGATTTTATTACTGTTAGTGGCCTTTCAGTGCTTCCCCAGGTAAGCTCTCAGTCCGCTGTTTTCTGCTCACTCTTAAAACTTACGATGCACACGCAAACTCAAACATGATATATTTACAGATCAGCAAAATCTATGCATGTATTCCTTCTAGCAATTTAGCATTGGTTTATTTATTCAAGCCTCTCATTGTCTATTGAACCAATTTGAGTACAGATAATGTGGTCCACATTTGTCCCATGCGTACCCAATAGCATCTTGCCAGGGGCAATAGCATTTGTTCTAGCTGTGGCTGCTGTAACTATGGTAAGATCTATATACTGCTCTATGATATTGTTAAATTTTCTGTTTCGAGTGATTTGATTAAACTTTTTTCGTTTTTTCATAATGATTGTAATGAGACTTATAGTTCTTTACGTATTCTAAAACCCTCTTACTTTGGAAACTTCTTGCCTTTAATATTTTCAGAAACGACTGTTAAAAATAGGCAGTTCTGTTAAACTTGCACTTGCCAAGATTTGCAGGCACATATGGGCAAACTTTCAGAGAAAGGTGTCAAATTCGTGGGAGGTATTTCTGGATGGACGGCAACTCTTCTTTTTATGTGGATGCCGGTTTCACAAATGGTAATCCTTCTTTGAACTTCTGCATCCAAGGCAATGAGGCTATCGAGCAAAATTGGTTAATTCACATGTATTTCTAAGATCTGTGCTTCCTTTTCAGTGGACAAATTTCCTGAATCCTGATAATATTAAAGGCCTATCAGCGCTTTCAATGTTGCTTGCTATGATTGGAAATGGACTTATGATCCCACGCGCACTATTTATTCGTGATTTTATGTGGTAATGCCCTCTTTCAATTTTATTTATTAAGCTATTTTGTATAAATGACTCCGACCACATTCAGACGACATTGAAACCACAAACTATTAATGAAAGGACTAAGTAGAGTGACTTATAAGTGACATGAGACTCAACGGTTTGTGCTAATTTATCATTGCAAAAACTGTCTATGCTCATTACATGTTGGTTCAACTGCCTTTGCAGGTTCACTGGTTCTACTTGGGCAGCACTCTTTTACGGTTACGGGAACATTGCATGCTTATACTTGTAAGGAATATACGATTTTTGTTGTATACGTGCAATTTTTTTTTTCTTTTTGCATTGTTTATCGTGATGTATCTTGATCGGTTTTGTCGTTCCAGTTTCAACTCTATTGGCCGGGAATTCTTCTTTGCAGCAACAGTTGGTTTAATTTCATGGCTAGGTTGTCTCTCCACACCATCTAACTCATATTACACTATCCTGCGCCCTTGGGGAAAACCAAATTTAATGTTGTTTATTACCTCAACAGGTGTGGCTCTATGGAGAGACACCGTCGTATACGGATACGACTCACCAACAAGATCGTTGAAAGAGTTAGTTTTCGGACCATAAGCCTAAGGCAGCTCACAGTGCCACGAGCTGGAAACGACATGAAAATGACCTGGTTTTGCGATCTTGAGCATGAAATCATGTTTTACTGAGATTCCAATTATGTTGCAGCCAGAGTCTGAGAACCACAGAGTTACCAAATGGTTCGTAGTACATGTTCCTAATAACCATTGATTTCATTTTACAAAGATAAATAGAAAGATCCTTTGTAATTAGTACCTGAAACTGAAGAAGGGTGGATAATACATCATTTCATGTTATCGGGAACTGCAATCCAGTTTTGTGTTGCTCGAACTCATACGTGAATGTCGAATATTGATATGTATTTAATACAAGTATATTTAAATTTTTTGTTATGTTTTTTCATATATTTGAAATATCTTTTGAGAGTCGTATCTCGATAATTATATTTAAAAATATGTTAAATATAAATATCAAATATAAAGCGTAAGTTTAGTTTATACAGACCTGGACTAGAAGAAAATGGTTGGCATGAGGTATTAAATGTAGAATCTAGAGTGATCGTTGCGGATAATAATTATAATATATTGATTCTATATAATACGGTCAATGAATCACATTTGGTGTTTATTGGTAAGATTGCTTTGGATTATAGTTTAAAAAAATTTTTTTTTTTGTTCAAGTTTAGGTTAAACTGACCTAACAATTCATATTATTATTTAAAATAATATTAAAAAATTAAAAAATATTTTTAAATTAATATTGATTATTAAATTTAAATAAAATAATTTAATTATATAAATAATAATTTAAGTGAGGCCGTGACAATCGAAATTATTAAATTTTTTTATTAAGATCCACTCTAATGTGAGGTGTTAATAAATGGTAATAACATACAATTTTATACGTGAGCATTGGATACGAAATATGTATTTAATATGAATATATTTAATTTTTAAATTTTTACACGATAATCTGCAATAAATCATATTTTTATATTCATATTTAAAATATGCTATATATGAATATCATATATAAATTTGATTCTATTTAATAACGGGCATTGAATCACATTCTACACACTTCAGCATAGTTAAATTTTTTAAAAGATTTAGTTTTTAATGATTCAAAATGAAAGTGCATCAATCGGTCTTTATATCTCTTTTAATTTAAATTATTTAAACATAATATCATATAAAATTAATACAAATATTATATAAATATATAAATATTTTAAAATATAAATAATAAAAATTATTATTACATTAAAATTTATATAAATATATAATATTTTAAAATAATTATAATAAAAAAATTTATAAATATAATATCGATATAAATTATAATTTATTTAAAATATAAACTAAGATTCAGTACATCTTTTTCAGAGAACCGTATCCTTAAAGGTACGTTCTTGATGGATTGATAGAAACAGAACCAAAATTTTCATTTCTTGCCTTACAAATTCTAATTTATTTTATTGCATACAACGCTATTTGATTGTTTTTTATTTTTAATTTTTTTATTTAAAAAATTATTTTTTAAAATAATGATTTTATTTAAAATAAAAAAGAAAGTATAGGGATTTACCTCTTACTTTAGATGGAACGAGTTAATCATTAAACATTTTTGGTAATTTTTTTTGTTGTAATTGTTTTTGTTCAAAATCTTTTAGCATTTAAAGGCAAATAATTCAATTATTTTTTTTGCTTTTGAATAATTACGGTTTAATAATTGTGTGGGCATTGAAAGTTGGATAATCGTAAAGCATTTAGCAATCCACCACCACAAGAAGAAAAAGAGAGAAAAGACAAAAGGTCACCTTATAAACTGACAACTCATGTTTCACTTTTTTCAGATCATCTGGAAAATGGAATCTTGGTTCCTTATCCTTCTCACAATCGCCATTGTTGCTCTTCTCAAAGCTTTCTTCAACCTCTTCAAGCGTAAGAAGCTTCCCCAAACTCTTCCTCCTGGGCCTTCTACTTTCCCTATCATCGGCAACATCTTATGGCTCACCAAATCTTTCTTCGAAATCGAGCCTATCCTCCGCAACCTCCGCCTAAAGCTTGGTCCAATGGTCACTCTCCACATAGGTCCTCGTCCCTCCGTATTCGTCTTCGATCGTTCCCTGGCTCATCAAGCTCTAGTCCAAAGCGGTTCACTCTTTTCAGATCGTCCCAAAGCTCTTCCTACTAATGAAATCATGATTAGTAACCAACATAACATCAGCTCCGCCTCCTATGGCCCGACCTGGCGGCTTCTGCGGCGGAACCTGACGTCTGAAATCCTCCATCCTTTACGTATAAAGTCATATTCTCATGCACGTAAATGGGTTTTGGAAATTCTTTTTGAAAGTTTAGAATCAAAGGCTAAAACTGGAGAATCAGTTCAGGTTCTAACTCATATTCAATATGCCATGTTTTGTTTGCTGGTTTTCATGTGTTTTGGCAACAAGCTTAGTCAAGACCAAATCAAAGAGATTGAGACTGTTTTGCGAAGGGTACTGTTAAATTTTGGAAGATTCAATACCCTCAACTTTTGGCCTAGAGTGACCAAAGTTTTGCTTCGAAAGCGATGGCAGGAGCTTTACCAGCTATGTAAGGATCGAGATGATGTGCTGATTCCATTAATAAGATCAAGAAAGAAAGCTAAAGATGAGAGATTGAGCAAGAACGAAAGTGATGATGATAATTATGTCTTGGCATATGTTGATACTTTGTTGGATTTGGAGTTACCATTGGAGAAAAGGAAGCTTGATGAAGGTGAAATAGTTAGTTTGGCTTCTGAGTTTCTTGATGCTGGCACTGATACCACTTCCACTGCTTTGCAATGGATAGTGGCAAACTTGGTGAAATACCCTTATATTCAAGATAAATTATTGCATGAAATCAAAGGGGTTGTTGAAAATGATGGATCAGATCGAGAAATCATCAAAGAAGATGATTTGCAGAAGATGCCATATTTGAAAGCCGTGGTTTTGGAAGGGCTAAGAAGGCACCCACCAGGCCACTTCGTGTTGCCTCATTGTGTGACACAAGACACGATCCTTGGAGGCTTTTTGGTCCCTAAAAATGGAACCATCAACTTCATGGTTGCAGATATGGGCTGGGATCCAAATGTGTGGGAAGATCCAATGGCTTTTAAGCCTGAAAGGTTCACGAAAACTGATGATTCTAGTGGGGAATTGTTTGATATAACAGGGAGTAGGGAGATTAAGATGATGCCATTTGGAGTTGGGCGAAGGATTTGCCGTGGACTTGGCTTAGCCCTTCTTCATCTGGAGTATTTTGTGGCAAATTTGATCTGGAAATTTGAATGGAAAGCCATGGATGGAGATCCCATTAGCTTGGATGAGAAGCAGGAGTTCACTGTAGTCATGAAGACTCCATTGAAGGCCCATATTTCTCCAAGGAAGAGATAAGCTAATGAATTGATTTACTATTTAGAAGCAGTTCGGGAATCAGCCGAGTGTCTTCGTGTATGTATTTTATCGAATTATAATTATATTTAATATAACTTTTATTATGTTGCATACGTGTATGTATTTCTTCCTATTAACCGCTTTATAAAACTTTGTTAAGTAGTTTTCTTGATGACTTCGATCTATTCATATGATGAGAAATAATAGTTAATGGCATTGTTAATAAATTCGAATCGACTTATTGATTGAACTGATTGATTTGATAATTTTATTTTTAATTTAATTATTAATTAATTATTTATATAACGGCTCTAAAAAAAATTGAATTGACACGTTGATTTTATGAAAAAAAAAAATACTTGCCGGGTTTATCATTTACTCGTTGATTTTAAATGATAAAGCTAATTTTATAATTTTTTATAGTATAATTTTAAGTTGCTACACTTACGTACAACATTTTTATAATTTATAAATTGACTTAAATATTTTAAAATATTATTATTAATATAATATTAATTAATGATTGAACTAATTAATCTAAAATTGAAATTTTAAATTAATCATTATCTGATTCGATTTTAATAACGGTAATGATTAATAGAACAAGTTAAACAGCTATTTCTCTCATAATAATAGTCAACAAAACTTGATCGCTTTCACACTATTTAAGCTTTAAAAAAAAAGTATATTTGAGGATTAAATTTTATATCCAAATTTAAATATATACATATATATATATATATATCAAATATAAATATCGAAAAATTCAAATGCTATTTGCTGGATTCCCGTCGAAGCAAATTCCATTAGAAAAGAATGGAAAAGCCTGTCTTTTACCAGGTCAGGTTGCCTTCGGAGCTTTTCTTCATGTTTAATTAATTTACTACTATTGTTATTATAAAAAATTAGTAAAATCTGGTTATATAAATAGCGAGGGAGGTTCAAAGTTTGACATATGCTTGCACTCTATTTCCTATGCAGCCTTCATCTTAACACATATTTTATATTTTTGACCAATGAAACATGAATTTACACAGCCTCTCCATTTGTCTCCTTCACAATGGATCTAGAATTCTTGATCCCAATAAAAGGAAGGCAAATAGAACAAATTACATAAACTTAACTTAGGAAGTTCACATTTAGGAGCGGCAAATGTGGTTCCACCAAAAATTCCAAAATGGAGTCTTGTTGATGTCTTTTGGACGGTGCGTTGAGGTTTTTGATGATATGGGTTTTTATTGAAGTGAAAAAAAAAAGTTTAGTGGATGTCGAAGTTTGATTTTTGGAATGTGTTTTCATGCTTAAATCAATAAGTGCTTGTTGAAGATTATAATGGAGAACTATAAAGCTATAGAGGTTAAAGTGTATGGATGCATGTATATCAAATCAACTCTCAATTAGGATATTTATATCTAATTCAAAATTCTAGATGACGTCACATGTCATCTACTCTTTCGGTTTAGTGGTTGACAATATCGACAACTTTCTCTCATTAGATGAAGCTCGACTTGACTTCTGAAGAGTCAAATGATATATCTCACATGGTATTGACTTGGGTTGTCATGCTTACTAATACATATTTTGGGACTAATGGGCTTCACAAGTCTAATAATTATAAATGAAGCAATGGGATAAATCTAATAATCCATGTATTTATATTGTATTTATATTTTTTTATAATCATATTTAAAGTATTATATGAAATATAAATTTTGATATGTTAATAATTTGTGCTATATAGAATTTAATATATTCTTATATTTCTATTGTATTTTATTATTTTTTATATCATATTTACATAATTTAAAATCATTGATTTACACATGGATGGATTTTATGCAACAATATGATAATTTTAAAAACAAAAATTATTTACAAACTAATTAAATGAAGAAGTAGAGAACTAGAATTTGCTATGAGCTGGACTTTTTTCTAGAAAAAAATAATTTGTATCAAATACTTGTATTCCAACATATATTCAAATTATGTATATTGTATCATCCTTTACATATAAGAAAGAAATTATAAAAAAATTAAAAATTTATAATACATATCCATATCCAATACTCGTTCTAAAGTTTGAATAACAACGTGTGTCGAAGATTAAGAAGCTATTTGATTGACTAAATAAATTCAACACTAAAAAATTTGTTAATTCTGAAAAATTAAGGGTTTTGATTTTCTACTCAGATGTTAAATTATAATATTTGTGTAGGTGAATAGGTTGAACAACTCGCATAGCGGATAGATTTGTATTAAACTGGATTTAGATTTTTAGATTTCGAATTGGTCTAAATCAAATTATCATTTTATGTAAGTAAAAATTATTTTTATTTAAATTTAATTATAAATATTAATATAAAATAATTTTTAATATTATTTTAAATAATTATATAAGGTTTCGGATCGATCTAAATCTGATCCGATCTTATCTACGAATCTATCCTTCTTCGAATTCAGAGCATGCCCATCAAACATAATTTGGATTTATTTTGGTAATGGAGCCCAAAGGATAAAAGGAAGCGTTTACAAAGAAACTGTTATAGGAGCCCAGCCCAGCCTCATTCTCTGAAATCTCCATCCATTACCATCTTTTCAGATAAAGCCCCCCCGCTTTTCTTTTTTTCTTCGATTATTCAGTTTTTTCTACAACAATTCCTTATCCATTCCAGTCTTTCCACCATTTTCCAGGCTCAACCAAGAAAAACCCAGACTGAAAATGGGAATGACCACCGATTGTGGAAGTAGTAGATGGAGCATGGTGTCTTTAAAGTCATCTCTGCCGCCACTCACTTCCACTGCTTCTTCTGTTAAGTTATCATGTCGCCCCCGTCCTCCTCCTCGTCTTGCTACCAGATCCCCTCAGCTTGTTCGCTCTTTCACTGCTCTCTCTCCCGTTAACCCTCTCCATTCCCTCGGATTCTCGGGTAAATTTGCTTTCTGAATAATTCAGTGAAATACATGGTTTTAACATTCATAGAGAAAAGTTATGTTAAAATTAGTGTTACATTTTACTTCATTTTTTTGTCAATTCAAGTGCAAAGAATATGCTGAAATGTTTTGTTAATCACTCAATCCTCTAAAAGCTAAATGGTTTGATGGGGTTGAAGACTGGTTTATCTTTTTGTTTTTATTCCATTTCTTGATGAAGAACAAAGACAGAATGAATAAAACATTAACAATATTTAGGATTTTATGGAATTACTTTGCTTTATTTCTATGGGATTTTTTTTTTTGGTTATTTACAGTGTAAGGATTTGGGTCTTTTTTTTTTCTTCTAAAATTACCTTTTATTGTTCTAGTTTCTGGTAGTTCTAAGACTAGGAATCAATGAACTCTTTGATAATGAATTTACTATGAATTGCTGAAATTTGGATTATGTTTTCAGTTTTACCATTTGATAGTTGAGATTTTCTTTTTTGTTTTGATAGGACTATTTGATAGTTGTGTGTCATGTCTACTCTCTTATGTTAGTCGGATTGAGGTCAATGTCTAATACGAATATGTGTTTGAAATGGATATATTTAATTTTTTTAAAATTTTTTCATGTACTTAGAGATTAGATTCTCATACCTATGTCCAAAAAATTATTGAACACTGTTACGTTAAGAAAAATGATGAGTCTGAGCAACAAAGCTGCTCCCTAATAACTTTGCTTATTAGTAAGAACTGGGCAGCAGCCAGTACCATGGAATAGTATTTTTTTTTTTTTTTCCTTTTAAGTTATGCAAAATAGATAGTTTTAGGATCTATAACTCTAATTAAGGTGTTGCTAGTCAGATCTCTCCAGCTTTGAGCACAATTTCACCATAATTGATAATGGTTGTCGATTCTATGCTATGAGACATGGCCGACGTGTACCTAAACTCAACAGGCCTCCCGACCAGCGACGCGCACTCCTTCGAGGCCTCACCACTCAGCTTCTTAAACATGGTCGTATCAAAACCACCCGGGCTAGGGCAAGCGCTATGAGGAAGTACGTCGACAAAATGATCACCTTGGCTAAAGACGGTTCCCTTCACAAAAGAAGGCAGGCTCTTGGCTTTATATACGAGAAACAAATCGTTCACGCTCTATTTGCGGAGGTACCGGACAGGTATGGTGATCGAAATGGCGGATATACGAGAATTATTAGAACTCTGCCTAGGCGAGGGGACAATGCGCCAATGGCCTACATTGAACTTGTATAGGTACGTTCCATTGTTAAGAAGCATTGCATGATTTGTATGAACCATTTGCCTGTTTTGAAATACATTAATGCAGCTGAACAAAGTTTCTCTTAATTCTTCAATTGTTTGCCTTCAATTATGTAAGAACTTTGATGCTAAATGATGTTTTAGCTAAATTTTTATACGTAAGTGTATTTTTTTTTGAATGAATGATGCCCCAAGTAGATTCACATGCATAAATGGTAATGAATGATTTAAATGCCATATTCTCGGTACTTATAGATACCAGAATTCGAACTCTCGATATACTCGTTTCTAGTATGAACCAACTAGGGTAAATCTTGGGTTCATCCTTATCGAGAGGACCCTCCAAAAATCCAATTTCACGTATTTATGCCCTGGATTAGACCTAACATGGGTTGGGCCATAGCTTGAAAATTTCAAAAAAATTTTGCTTAGGCCTTAGTCCGATTGATTCAAAAAATCATCTCATTGTTCATTATATTATTAAAATATTATTTTTATATTGATATTTATATATTTATATAATTAAATTTAAATGAATAATATTATTTTTAATATTACATAGTAATTTGGGCTAAGCTAATTAGGTTCATTTTCACAAAATCTTGTCCAAAATTCGACTCATAAAGGTAATTCGAGCCCACCGGATAACCCTGACTTTTGAACAAGTTTACCTTGGATGTACTACATGAGATGCTTGTTTTCAAATATGTTCATTTTCCTATCGATCATTTGAAATTGAGTTCATCCTTTTATTTCATTAATAATGTTTTGAAGCACCACGGTATGTTTAATTAATAAATAATTTTTATAAATACATCTTAATAAAATAGAAATTAATCTTTTAATCTGGTTCATATTAGAATTTTGTAAACTCAACCATCAATATATAAGATAATTTTCTTTAAAATACACTGGATTCATTTCCTTTCTTTTTTGCAAATAAAATTTTGGAGGTTTCAAACTCTGGAAATTTGAGAGAAACTCTCTTTGGTATGTCCATAAACTTATTTGTCGATCGGATTAGGTCGTGATTTTAAAATTTTATAACTTTTTTTTTTGTTAAGGCTTGGGTCAGTCTGAAATTTATTTTTTATTCATTATATTATTAAAATATTATTTTTATATTAAGATTTTATATATTTTATCATTAAATTTAAATAAAAATATAATTTTTTTTGTTAAATAGTTATTCGAAGTATTTCGTATTTCGTACCAACTTGATTAAAAACAAAAAGAACTTATCTAAAATCATACCTGCATAGATTGAACTATTAGATTGAATGGGTAGTTCAACCAGTGGACATATCCTAATCTCTATTTTATTTTTCTCTTTTCTATCTCTTTTTAGAGGTGGAAATGCCCAAGTTCTCTATATTTTTATCTTCATTATATATTGTTTCTTAATTTTGTTTTACAAAGAAAGTCCCAAAGTAAGGATAGGAAAAAGAGTTTCGTATATTGAAATTTGAACATCAAATTTACTAAATGCTATTGAACCAAAAAAAATGTTAAACATTTAACATAAAACTAATGATAATAAATAAAGAGATTCTATATAAATATAAGATCATAAGTAATTTAAAATTTAAATGTTACGTAACATAGTACCTCTTTGGCTGGACCCATCACACTAGGCCACATAATAAAGCTAAGCTCTGAAACCATGTTAACAAGCCAATGTAAAACTAATTGATAATAGATAAAAAGACTCAACTAATTCAAGATTTATCGAAAGAGGGACAACAATATTTTAATAAAATAAATTAATTTTTTATTTGAGAATTTTGTATATTTTTATTTAATATGAACATTAAATTTTTAGATCAGATTATAATTTTTTATTCTATTCCAATTTTTTTTGGGTTAATTTTGAATTATAGTTACTTTCAATTAAGTAAAAATTTGAATTTGAAATAACAATTAGTTTCCTTCATTTTTTTTTTTTTGCTTATTCTTTTTTCTCCATTATCTTCTCCTCTTTTGACTATGTCTTATGCATTCTAAATCCAACATAAGTGACCAAAAATTAATAAATTAAAAGAACATAAAGGAAGACTCAAAAAATTTGTAAATCCAGCGATTACGGACACATTACGTTTGCATAAGATAAACTTGATATGAAAAATAATATGAATATATCAAAATTTATATAACAAAAATTATTAATATATAAAATATATATATAAATACAACAATTTAAACATAATTATACTACATAAAATAAACCAATATAATACAAACAAATAAATTATCGTATCTCAAAAAAAAAAAGTTCAAATAAGGAACAGCAACTTATCCAAAGTAACAAATGAATAAATGTTTATTCCAGCAATAAATAAAAACATTTTTATCTACATTAAATAATAAATTAGAATACAGCAAAGTTATTGGGCAGACAAGGTTAATTAGAATAGACTGAGGTGTTCGGAAATCTTTGACGGAGGACAGATGAATAAAAGTAGCAAAACTACTTCACTTCCACTATGTTTGGAACTTTGAAGTTCACTAATTTGGGCGACACCTCCGGTGAAAATTTTCTGTCCATTCCAATGTAATCGTCGGTACTTAATTAATACCAATTGTATTAATACGTGCAGATCGATTTTAACATAAATAACACCAATATCATATCGTTTTATTTTTTTAATTAATTTGTATTGATTTTATATCAGCATATATTAGTATGTACATATTGATAAAAGATTTTGATTATTTTTAAAAATTTTTACTTATTTAATTTTTTAATTAATTTTAAATTTTTTTGTCTTGAGTATTTTATTGTTTTCTATAATTACATTTAAAAATAAAATATATTCATTAAATTAAATTGCATTGAACTTAATTAATAATAATTTACAATAATTTTTTACTATTTGTATTTTTGTATTTATTTGATGTTTAAAGTGCTGGCCTTTAAATATTTATAATATTAATTTTTATAGTTGCATAAAAACATCCGCAAACTTTTAATTTTTTCTTATAATTATTTTTAAAAAATAATATTCATAAGTCAATAAATTTAAAATTCAAATCTTACCTATGTGAACTTTCATTTTTGAGTGGTGGCCTCCTTATTTATATATTCAATGACACCCAACTTAACAATATAAACATCACTGCCATTTTCATAAACACGGAAGCTTGGTTCCTGATCCTCATGATATCTTCTGAAACTCATTTACAACTTCGTCCATCCTCCAAGAAAATAGTCTTCAAACCTTCCTCCAGGCCTCATTCCTTAACCCATCGTCGGTAACTTGCTCTTGTTTCGAAAATCGTTCAAAGATCTTCAGCCTGTAATTCAATCTCTTCATGCCAAGTTCGGTCCTCGATCGATTCTCTTCGGTTCTCGCCTGGCGATCTTCATTTCCGATTGATTTCTAGCCCAACAATGGTGAAACATGGTGTTAGCTTCGCCGATCGTCCCCTCGCTTTCGATGGCTCTAACCAAAACCATATCACCACCGCTTTCTATGGCACCAAATGGCGTTTGCTCCGCCGCAACCTGACGGCCGAAATCCTCCAATCTTCTCGTCTGAAACCCTGCTTGCATGCACGACGTTGGGCGACGGAAAGACTCCTTAACTGCCTCAAGCTTCAATCCAGCAAATCTGGTGAACCAATTCGGGTGTTGGAACATTTCCATTTCTCCACGTTTACCTAGCAGGTCGCCATGTGTTTCGGGAACAAGTTCGACGATAAAAAAATCAAGGAAATCCAAGATATCGTGGAGCGATTGCTGTCGAATTTTAGCAGAGTGAGCATGATTTACATGACTTCGATTTGGCCAAAGGTGACGAAGTTCTGGTTTCGTAAACGAGGGGACGAAACCTTTCGAGTGGGGCAACAACAAAAGGAATTATTCATTCCATTGATAAGACGACGAATCAAGTTGAAGGAAGAGCATGAATTGGGTTCATCATATGTTGACAAATTGTTGGATTTACATTTACCTGAAGAGAATCGTAAGCTCTGCAGTGATGAACTGGTTAGATTATGTTCAGAGTTTCTTAATGGCCGAACTAACAGTACAACCTCGACATCACAATGGGTTATGGCGAATCTAGTGAAACATAAACATAGTCAAGATAAGTTGTTCATGGAGATTGGAAGGGTCGTCGAAAATGGTGAGAAGATGGTGAAAGAAGATGATTTCCAAAAGATTCCTTATCTCAAAGTAGTGATCTTAGGTTTAAAAAAAATCCACTCGGACCCTTTTTGATGCCACATTCCATGACGGAAGACGTCGAATTCAATGGCTACACATTGCCAAGAAATGCGACGATGTATTTCATGAACGGTGACACGGGTTGGGACCCAGAGGGGTGAAAACATCCGGCAATTTTCAAGCTTGATAGGTTTTTATTAAGCCATGAAAATGATGGTGGGGAGGGGTGGTTCGACATATGTGGGCAAAGGGAGATTAAAATGATGCCATTTGGGGCTGGAAGAAGGAGCTGTCCCAGGCTTCATTTGGAGTTATTTCGTAGCGAATTTGATTTTGTGGTTTCAGTGGAAGGCGGTTGATGGGGAAGACATTGATTATGGAACCAAAGCAAGAGTTTATTATGACCGTGAGGACTCCATTGAAAGGCCATTTAATCTCAAGATTTTAATATTTCAAAATGTTCTGACTAAATGCTCCATGTATCAAATAAACAAATAAATCGAAATTAATTAAATTCAGATCATTCAATCGAATCAAAATAATTCAAATAAATTACTGAATTTAAAGAATTCATAAATCTTACTTTTATTTAAATATATCCAAACCAACTTAATGCAATGTGAAAAAGCGAAATAATCGATCAAATCAAATCGATCAAAATTAATTTCTCACTTACATTCTTATTGATTCTCCAAATTTGTTCAATTTATTTTATTTTTAAGATTTTAAAATTGAATTGTTCAAATGATTGCATCTAAAAATGTTCCCACACCCATGTTTTCTTAATTTCCTCTGTATGGCATATCCTATATAGGCTCCCAAGCCTATGAAAGAAAATTTGTAAGCAATTCTATATTCGGTTAATGCAACATTAAAAAAGTTTTCAAAAAATCAAAACCAATAATGTACGCTTTTACAACGTGTTGATATTGAAACATTAAAAAAAAAAAGTTAAAATGAAATATAATAATTTGGATTTGATTTACGGGCATTGATACTATTCACTAGAGATGTTAGATTGAAATTGCACTTAATATTAAATACATTAAATACATTCACTTACAATTAATTAGTTTCAGGAATAGGGATAGTAATAGTGTGAGATGAAGTTAGATCTATTTATGGATTGGATTAAATTATAGTTTGAAAAAATTTAAAATTTTAGTTTATGCTCGAATTTGGTCTGACTTGACCCGATGACTCGAATTCACTGTAAAAAATAATAAAATATTATTAAGAGCAGCATGGTGAGTTTCAGCTGTTGCTGTTTACATTGGGCTATGTTACTTAAGATCGATATGTATCTGACTTAAATATATTTATTTTTTTTAATTTTTTATATGTTTGGAGGATTTTTAAAATGTAATATCTTCGTACATTTACAATCAAATTTCAATAATCTTGCATTCCATTGATTATGTCTATTAAACTTTCTTCTTCTGTGTGAAAATTCATTCATTCCAGCAGGAGTATGGAACTCAGAAACACAAGGGACACCTAAAGAAGGTATGAAAGAAATAAGTAATACTGGTGCCAACGGGCTGGCAACAAATTGTATTTATATACAAAAGTATCCTCGAAGAAACAATTATCTAATGATGGTTTAAATATGTAGCACTTTCAGAACCTAACAGCACTAGAAACCTAACATTAGGTAATTCACTTTATTAAAAGTCAGTAACATTTTTGAAACACAAATATTTAGATATGATAATTCGTGTATTTTCATTACGTTCATATATTTTATTATGTCATAATCGTGCTTAAAATATTTTATATTTTTATAAATTTTAATATATTAATAATTTAAATTTAATAAATTTTAAAATACATATTCATATCGTGTTTTAATATTTGTCACTCGCATATAATGAGTATTGTTTAATCTTATAGCATGCATGCCTCCAAGTACTTTTTCCCATGTACAGTAAAAGACAAGTAACTGGAAATACTAACCTTAAGCTGAGTCACCACTATGTCTAGACTAAAGGAGACCTCCAATCCCCTTTAAGATTAGATTTGACTGCAGAAGTATGCTTTTTGACCAACTCTTACCTTTCCTCTGTGACAATTTCTAGCGTCGTTCTCCCAATCTGTCACAGTCGTCTAGTCCAGGCCATAAGAACATATAAATAAGTAATTTGATTGACAAATAAGACCAAAGGGGACACAACCATCAACTGGAGGTTGGGGAATGAATCAATGAAAAGTTGGAAGTTAGGAACTTGTTATCAATGATCCTATGCCAGCCGTAACTTGTTAAACATACGATACAAAGAATTTTTAACATGAAATGCAAGTGAAATGGAACAAGAAAGAGGACTTACATCAAATATTGTAGATCTTCACTCAGGTTCTTATCCCACTTTGAAGCTAATCTTGTGACTAGGACAAGTACAGAGTCAAACAACAACAAAAAAAATCATGTAGGATGCTTTATTAGGATCATGCCCACAAGAATTTGCTGCCCAAACTTCACGCCAAGTTGAGCCAAATTCAGCCAATAGCAACCTTAACATTTCCATCCCAAACCATTTTCTAAAGCAGTGTAAGAAACTAAATTATCATACAATCGAAAGCATGATGGATCTCAAAGTTCAGATGAACTGATTTAGCAACACGGTCTTTCCTTGATTCCCAATATTCTCTTTTCAGCTGAGTTCCAAGGAACTCTTTCAACAGCGATATGCGTCCTACTTTGTCCAACAAAAGGGAGAAGGGTACCTACTAGTAATTCCATGCATCCAGGTTAACAACTACTGTGAATAAAAACTTCCAACCTTGATCTTCCTGTCTTAGAGAACTCATGGTAACCAAAATTTTCAATAACTAATCAAACATTGAGAAAGCATTGCCATAAATGAATAAAACTTGGCTTAAAAATTCATTATCTCACTCATCAGCTCAATCTTCCAGTTGTCCATTTATTTCGTGCGTCAGTAAGTTGGAATTATCAACAACATGTTAGCTTTCATAAACTATATAGCTACATAATTCACGCCTGAAGGCTTGCCTTAGTGATTTTAATTCTCTGAGGGGATCCGTTATCACATATTTACTGCATGTTTCTTTTGCTGGTTGAACATGCTTCCACCAAAAGTCAGAAAGTGCCAATTTGAGAGCATCCCAGTATTTTGCATCTCGGTATATACTAAACAGACTACTTCTATTAGGAGTCCAAACATAGAAATGCATCCAATCCCGGTCCATTATTTGTATTAAACCCTGAGCTTCTGGAATACAATAATGGGGGATCCGCTCCCAAGGGGAAGCCTTGCTGATATCTCCACCAAAAAAAGGACATTTTATCTCCAATAGTCCTCTAAGAGGCAACCCGTAAACAAACCTGTCCACTATCCCATCAGGTGAAGTTGCTAACCGTCTTCTGGGTTCGTCTTACCGTAAACCCAAAACTCAGGAAAAGCAACTGTATTTCCAGTAATCAGCTTGCATCTTTCAAGTAGTTCCTCTTCTTTACTATTGCTCCAACAGGTAGCCAAGTTACCAGAAAATGTCTCAATTGCCCCAATTTTCTCTAGCCAGAGCTGTGCCCTTCGACGAGGCCAAAAACCACTAGCCCCAGCAAACGTGCTTGCTGTCAATATATGCTTTCTTTGTTCTTGCCAATTTTTGAACCAATGCTGAAGACCACTGAAAAGAAGAATAGAATAAATTTCAGTAGGTGCAAATTTCCGATGACAACTAGGTTCACTTGAACTTCGTTGAGAAGGGTGATTGAGAAATTGACCACTGGTGATGAGTCTTCCACTAGTTGGCTCAACCAGATTCTGACCGGAATATCTTCTCCTATACTTCAAATTACCCACAAGAAAACCAATCTTATGTATATCCCTGCTCTTGTAATGTGATAGCTGAACAATTAAGGGAAAACAATATGCAAGTTCTTCACCGCCCAAGAGGGAAAAAAATGATTTCATTTACCCGTTATGAGCAATAGCTAGAATCTATTGAAATAAAAAGATTGATGCTGTGTTACTCCACTCAGTATCAGATACAAATATGTATTTGACACGGGTATATTTAAAATTTTTAAAGTTTTTTTATACATTTAAAAATCATACTTTCATACTCAAATTTAAATGTATGTCAGATACGAATACTTTAAAAAAAATAAAAAAAATGAAATAACAAAGAATTGAGGTGAGGTAAGCAATCATCATTAAAAGATCCAACAAAAGAAATAGATTTTGTAAAAACTATGGCTCTATTTGCAGAAAGGTGTTTGAATACAAAAGCAAATAATCGTTTCCATGAATTAGACTGTAAAAGAAAATTAGCTTTTTGATAGTAAAATAACTAAAGTTCACATTTACGGAAAACAATTATCGATTAGGTTTAAATATGTTTCATTCAAGCCATCTGCTCATCTAATCGACATGTGGTCTTCCCTTTTCAGGAAGCCAAAATCTAAAAGGAAAAGACAAGAAACAAAAGCAAAAACCAAACGAAAAACAGAGCCTGTAAAAATCGAAAAGCTCTCTGAAAGCATATAAACTTGTGTTACTCAGATTTAGGTGTAAATATAGGGTATAGGTATATATTCAATACGAGTATGTTCAATTTTTTTAAGTTTTTTTATATATTTAAAAGGTTCGACCGAAACAGGACGGTACCTATTAGTTTTTATAACACTTCAAATACATGAGAAAACTTAAAATAGTCTAATATATAACGGTACTAGCAATAATTGACTACATTTCAATCTTAGTTTCATTCTACATCGACTATACCAATAGGTATATAATTACTAGTAAATTTGATGAATATTAGACATAATTATTCATAAATTTAACGACCATTAAAAAAAATTTTATATACATCTGATGAAGTTTTATTAGAACATTATATATAATTTATGAATATTTGAATTTATTTAATCTCATTTATTTCATATTTAAAAATATTTTTTATATGTATAAATTAAATATGTTCAAACTTCGATAAATTAAAAACGGTACACTAAAACACACGGCATCGATATATGCTAGTATCAAAATAAAAAATAATACGTCTATCGATACAGTATTTATTATCTTTACTACAACTAATGTTTTTTAAATTTAGAAATATTAAGAAAAAGTAGGGAAATAGTTTTTTTAAATAAATTACTTATGTAACCTTATTAATATATTATTTTGATAAAATAATATTATTTTTTGTTGTTTTCTAATTAAATTAATATCAGGTAAATTTCACTAGGATGACTCATGAAGCTAAAAGCTACAAATGGAAGGCAAGGGTTCGGCCGGAGCAAGCACGGACTGAATCGCGGGTTCTTGGCCTGAAATAATGGCTCGAGGCCCTCCGAAGGCCCAATTACCTAGGGTCTCAAGGAAGCAAGCTTCCCAATTGGTCATGACGTTGGAGAGCATGCACGGTATTTGATCCACGTTAACTTGAAAAATATTATTTTTTGATCTATTATATCTCGTGATTTTGTCTATAAAATGCATATTAAAAGTAAAATGACGTGAATATTTTATATACAGTAAGGCTTTAGCACACAGATAATGAGATTCATGTATATAAGTTAATTAGAGTGGTTGAATTAATTCAAATTGGATCGCTTTTTATTTTTAAATTTTTAGATTATTTTTCAGTTCGAATAGTTTTGGCTTCAAATCATTTGATTTCGAGTTTGAGTTATTTTAGTTTAGAATCATTTCGGATTCGAGTCAATTGAATTTAACACTCGAATAATCAAGTTGAGATCATTCAAAATTCGAATCATTTTCAAATTTAAGTAAATCGAGTTTAAGACTCAAATTAATCAATTTTAGATCAATTAAGATTAATACTCGATCTATTGAATTTAATTAGCTTGCGTTCGAACTTTTTTAAATTCAAATCATTATATATTCGAATAATTTTAAATTCGAATAAATTAATTAAAATTTTTATGTTTAAATAAAATTAACGTGTCTATCATTCATAACCTTTTTTTTATTACTATGACATCGTCCTCACTCTAACGAGGTTCTATCTTCAATGATACATCACTAGTATCTCCGTACTAACCAGCTCTGACATTAAATGTTAAGCCTTGCACTAACTTGAAAAAGTATTACCCTATTAGGCCCATTAGACCACAGGAATTTCTCAACAAAAGATGCGTCACAGTCTAGAAATATTGACACAATCAATCCGAGGTACATAACTTTTGTCTAAAATACGAGAAACGAGGCATTAACTATCGGTGGCTACCGGTCACTGGTACCTCCCGTTCCCGTTTTTATTTGTTTCTCTTTTCCTTTCTCCCCGCATTTGAAAAGCACGTAGCAGATTGTCTCAGAAACAAAAAGAAAGGAAAAAAAAATCAATATTTATAATTTTTTAAATATCTAAATTTGAATTTATTTGAATATTACGATGCAAATCTGCATCCATTTTAAATAGTAATACCCATCAAATATAAATTTTCGAATTCATTAAATTAATTTTTTTAAAAGATAAATATAAAATTAAATATGTAAATGAATATTAAACTTGGAATCCACATCCAATATTTGTATTAACAAAACATATTCAGATATGTCTCACTCTCTGATCAAATGGATTCGGATATCCAAATATCCCTATCCAAATCCACTATGATATCATATCCAAAATTATCAGAATTTACAATATCCGAAAGGATCCAAAACTGAGATTTCTAATTTCTAAATAAAAGAAGACACTTGCTAAGCTAGAGAAAATTCAATTACAAACCAATAATATCAATATTTGCCTACTGCTTTGCATTTCAATTTCATCCTCTTTCTAACGACGCACAAGCAAAGAACATATCATCTGATAACAGTAAACTTAAAGTCAATGATAGTGTGGGAAAAGAAAACGTAAAAACAGGCATTTAACAAAAAAACCTCAAATGAATGAAAGAAACGTGGAAAAACAAGCAAGAATGCACAAAAATGCTAAAACAATTTACCTACAAAATATTGGGGAGTTGGGAATCCAATCTGTGCTGCAATTCCTTGATTTTCATGGAAAGCTCCAATTTCTGCTCCTTGTAGCTCTGCAACAAGTACTCTTTTCCTTCGATTACCTCTTTTAACTCTCCTACTTCTCTCTTCAGCATCTCGATTCTCTCCCCGTCTCCCCTTCCTTTCTCTGGTGAGTCCGAGTTGGTTTCAACATCTAGATACCCGTTTGCATGGCCATTTCTTATGTCAGATGGCCAAGGTGCAACTGTTGAAGTCTTTTCATTCGTGCTGACATGTCCTACACAATGATCAGCAATTGCCTTCCTCAGCCTTTGGATTTCTCTCTCGGAGTCAAACAAGTCTCTATTTGCCACATCCAGCTGCGATTGTAAATGACTCGAGTGTGCTGCTCGAGCATTCAGTGAATTCTGCAGCTCCATAATCTGATCCTGCATCTCCAGAATCATATCATCCCTTCTCTTCAACTGTTGCCTTAGTTTCTGTATCACTTCCCGCTTGCTAAATATGTCAGAGCCTGATTCCGATACACATGGTGAATCAGAGCAGTTAGAATGATGGAATGGCTTTGGAGGTAACTCAAGGCAATCGGGAGATGATGCCCACATAACACCATTATCCTTGTTGAACTCGGAGGTCGGAACTGTCACCAGAGGGAGAGCAACTTCAGATGCAGGCAGCATGTGGCCATTAGTTGGATGCTTCTCCCCTATGCTTTCAGCTCCTGTTTTCAACCCAACTTAAATACGAAACCAACAGGTAGAAAAAAATATTGAACACCTTAACTTTCACTATCAAAAAAGACAAAGCATTTGAGTGAGAACTAGAGTGCTATAGAGAACTCCGAAAGGACCTTGTCGCCCAATATGAAGAGCAACATATTAGCAAAGGCCAAAGGTAAATATAAATACCACAACCAAAACATCAGAATTATGTCGATCTAACTCATTTTGTTAACCACCAGTGTCAGCCACATATCAACACCTCAAACCTTACAGTGAATATTTATGTTACTCAGACTTTGGTGAGAGCGTTGGACACAGGAATGTGTCCAACACAAGTATGTTCAATTTTTTCCAAGAATTTCATGTATTTAGAGGGCTTTTAGAGTATAATAACCCCTGGACCCATGTCCGGATATGCATCAAACATAGGTGTCGGATATAAATACTTCAAGAAAAATGAAGAGTCGAAGCAACATACGTGGATATGATAAAAACTTTGGAAAAACTGAAGCTGCCAAGTATTGATAAAGGAATAGTCAGATTAGGATGGTAATTCTGTAAAAGGCTCCTTCCTAAAGGAAAGGATAATAAGACCTCTTTTCTTCCTTTTCCAGCCAATATGTGACTATTTACACTGAAAAAAAGAGGTTTTGGAAGAGAAACCAAACTTTGTCATCCCACTCCAAAGATCCAACTAAAGCATAGAAAGGTGAAAACTAAAGCAATAGCTTATAAATTAGCTGCATCACACCTGAAATGCAGTTGAAACACCCATCATCTCCTTGAGTAAATGAATAAATGTTCGAGTGTAAACGGCAACCTGACGACCTCCTCCTGTCAGAAGTTCCAATCCCTGTAACAAACTCTAAATTTAGAAGCAGTTATGTATTCAATAAAAATTGTTGGAGCAACAGATACTACTATACCTTTCGATCTGGTAGAAGCATTGTCCTGTCCCTTGGTGTCAAGTGCCTGCTTCAGCTTGTAACCAAGGCGGATCGATAAGGTACTTAGCAAGGCACCACCAGCAATAAGAATCCAATTTGGCCGCTCACCCTGATAACTCTTTGACTTTTGACCCCTAGATACCCGGCCACCTCTTGTATTCATTTTAAGAGTGAGAGGTCAGAGGCTAAAACTCGGAATCATCCAAATATGACCTATAGTCAGAGTGCACAAAACTGCCATTACTATCCATTTAAAACAAAATTTAGATGAAATAGCATCAAGAAATCCATAAGTTCTACAAACATCTTCACAAGAAACAAAAAGGTCCCATGAATTGAATGTGAACTAAATACACTAATCTAAAAATGCTTAAATTGCGTGGTTTTAAATTTGAAAGCAATTAGAAGTTCCAATAAAGAACGAATATCCAGCAGCCAGACATCCCCCAGACTTTCCCTAAACATTATAGATTTTTTTTTTTTAGTTGTTGCACGGTGAAAACTGAAACAGAATTTTGGCTCTTGAAAGATAAGCTTCTGTCTCAGAAAATCGAGTCCATATCATAAAATACATCCAAGGTTACCTTTTGAATAACATAGCCACAATATTCTCCTCACGCTACACTATATGCACCATGCTGAATCACAAGAAATGCAATTAAGCTGTTCAACTTACAACAGAGCAAGTTAGCCTTTCTAAGCAAATTATAATCCATGGTTAGAATGTTGAAAACGAAAATATAAACATGTTGGAACATCTCAAGCGTTAGAAGTAGTTAATGAACACTAGATAACATCTTAAAAACAGATGAGCCACAGGTCAACATCCCACTAAAAAAAATCCACGAGCAAAAACTCAGAGTAACTCATCGGTTAAAAAAGCATGTTCAAGTTCTATGATTTCGAATTGGTTATTGGATTGGATTCAATAATAAATCTAAGAGGTGCCAGTCCACCAATCATAATGATAGCAAACATATGCTATGAACAACGCTAATCTCATATTATCGTAAACTAAAAATCAATGAAATATAATTGTTCTTAAACCAACTTATCTGTTACAAAGCATTTTAAGGGGTTTGTTGCATCTATCATCATATAAGTTGGAAAGAATCAGCATAAATCAACAAATAGTGTATATGTGAGATTAAGTTAAAATCGACTTTGCCCGAATATTACCACAAAGGAGAACAGCATTCAATCTTCTAAACAAACGAGGCCGATTTGGCTACACGAGCTTCAATCTTCTTCGCTAAGTTAATTCGAAATGTTACAACCTACTTCAACGAGAATACAAACTCCATGTTCTAATACCAAAAACGTTATAAAATAACAAGCTATCCGTTTTTTTTTTATTTTGCAACTCAGCTGACATTTCTTTCAACGCCATATTGCTTTCGCGCAAACGAAAAAACAACCCAATATCGTTAAAACGGACTAGATTCTAATGAAATTCCTTAACGATTTAAACAAACAAAAAAAAAACCCCAAAAATTCTAAGGCAAAATTTTAACCTTTCCTTCTTCATTCTTCTCCTTCTCTTGGTTATTACTTTAAGAAAAAAGCTTCGGAATCGAAGAAACAAAACTCACATTACTTAAAACAGAAAACTAAAACTTTATTCAAAGTAATCATAATCACCAGAAAAAGACATCGCTCAATTAAAAAAAAAAAATCGATGAGCAAAAAAAGCAAACCTCATTCAAGAAAAAATTAGGGTTTCCGTCGACCGGGGTTTCTCCTGAAACACTGCCACGACAACCACGTCGTCTTTTTTGAATAGTGCTTATCCCTCTCTCTGTCACTGTTCACTCCCTCCCTTTCTGTCTCTCTAGAAATGACAACAAGAGATGGTCTTTCAAAACGGTGGCTTTTGGGCAATGGATGATTTTCTTTCTTTCTTTCTTTCTTTCCTCACCCTTTTTTTTTTCAATTTTTTGTTCGACTAGAAGAAAATTAAACTAAAAATTTGTAAAAATCTGGGAGAGTTTTACAATGTCAGCATGGAACGTGGCGGATTTTGCCTCAAATTTTCCGTTTGTTTCTGTTCAAAGTTGTTATAACTTTGGCTAATGAATAATTGATTTATCGTTTTCCCTTTCTTTTTTTTTTTTTTTTTTTGTTTTTCTCTTTTAATCCCTTAATTTTCCAAAAAAAAAAAAAAAATCTGTTAATTTTCCGCTTTCGTTTTTAAGACTTGTTTGAAAAATAAATAAATAAATAAATGAAAAAAAACCCTTGCCGCCCGATAAAGGTTAAGAGGATTTGGATGCTTTATTCAAATATAAAATAATAATAATAATAAAAATGAGTATAGTGTAATTTACTCTAAATCGGTTCATTAGTTCGATATATTTAATTTATATTAGATTAAATTTAAATAAAAATTTTTTTATTTTGTGTTAGTTTGATCTACTCTAAATTATTATTTATATAATAAAATATTATTTTTATTTTAATTTAATTAAAAAATATAAAATTAAAATTTTTAATATTTTAATATTATTTAAATAATGAAACAAGTCTGTAGGCTTGCTCAGGCCTGGTTTGATAAAGAGATGAAGAAAAATTCCAAGTCACAACTGTATCCGAACTTCACTCCAAATAAAATTTTTTAAACACAAACTTAAAGCTTAGTTCACTTGATTTGTACTGCTGCATTTAAAAATTGACATCCATGCAAATTTCAATATTTAATATCTGCAAATTATAACTTCTTTTGTGAAAAAAAAAAGTTCTCCCGAGAAGAGAATTCTTTTGAGTAATTTATTAAAGATTAAATAGATTTAACTTAAGGTTTATTATATTTTCTTATAACAATTAATGTCTCATATTTGTATTTTCTTTTCCTTCAAATCATAATTAATGTGTATATTTGGGTAATGTTTAATTTTCGTTTTCAATTAACCTCAGACTTTATCACATGCAAAAAGTGGATGAAAAATATTTTTTTGAAAGAAAAATATACTAGTTAAAAAGAAATAATCAGTTAAAAAAATAAACAATTATTGTCTAAAAAAATAAATAAAAGATACTAAAAACTGTGAGTAATTTTTTTTAAAATAAAATATCTAAATAATATTTATTTTATTTTATTATTATATTTTAAATTTAGTTTTTTTTTTTAATTTTATAACCAAATTATTATTACTGGACTTATAACGTGAAATTAATCACCCACGTCATATATTGTATAAATATGTAACACTTTTGATTAGGAGAATATATATAAAAAAAAAAAAAAAGGGTCAACTAATGGCTGATGGGTCCCGTTTTCTCAATTGAGACAGAAGATCTGGGTTGGCAAAAGATCTCGAATCCGTCCTACTTTCGAACAGAACCAACCGAGGCAAGTTTTCCCTTGAAAATCAGGTTTGAGATAAGAGGTTTGCTATTATTAAGCGTTTCAAGGTCGAATCAGCGTGGTTCTAGATAAAATCCACCCAATCCTTAATATTCTAAAATACTCCTCTTCTAATTTTATAACTATTTTTTATATTTTAATTAAAGTTTCTTAATTTTTATAAGATTTTATTGCATATATTTGGTTGAATTGAGTAAAATTAAGTTCAGAGTGGGATCCGGGTATACGTACATAGAAGTTCGGTCAGACTGGGGCAAGCGAGCAAAAAACCTCTAACCCGCCCCATTGCCAGCCCTAATAAAGATCAATTCAAGCCTCCACAACAAAAACACAAACAGGAGAAAGATCTCTCATTAAACAATTAATGATACTGCCTAACATGCCAAGGATCAGATCCAAATGTAATCCGTAAAACAAATAAAGAATTTCGGGTATATGAACATGGAAGGTCTGTCAAGTCAGGGCCAGCAAAAACCTCCCCGCCCGGCCCGTTGCCAACCCTTAAAGATCAATTCAAGCCTCCACAACAACAACAACATAAACAAGAGAAAGAGCTCTCATTAAACAATTAATGATACTGTCCAACATGCCAAAGATTAGACACCAAATGTAATCCGTATAACAAATAAAGAATCGAAAAATTACATATACGAGGTGTCAATATATAGCCTGCAATATTTTTCAGATATACTAACAGGGAGAAAATAACTCTTTTCCTTAAAGCATAATCAAATCTAAGATAAACAGGACAAATTCAATATATAAATAAATAAAAATGGAGGCATTGAGTAAATTAATATGTAAAATAGAATGCTAGAAAAATAACACTGCAATGTGCAGATTTTGAATCAACTTGCTTTTGACTTCTTTTCTTCAATGTAGTCCTGCATCTCATTCAGCCAAAGATCAGCAAACTCGCAATTCTTCCATGCCTCAAACCATGGCCCTCCGCGAGTATAATGTATGGCTTTAGGAAACGTCGTCGAGTCATTCTCAACGACCTTGTTATGCCCCTCGAGGAAATTCCAAACAAATGGGACCGATCCGATTTCATCATCTTCAAGCCACTGAAACCGATGAAGGAAAGCTCCTGTTTGCCTGTTCACGACCTCTGGAGTTAGTCCCTTGTTCTTCGGATGACCACAATTGTACAACACCATTGAAGACCAGTTCTTCCGAGGATACACGGTCTGCACTGCACCATCCATTTTCGTGGTCTCTTTCGGGGAATAGTCATGGTGAACACACATGACGGCGTTTTTATCATCGATCAACTCTGTTAACTCCTTTATATCAGCTAAATAAAGGAAATCGCAGTCAACAAACATCGCCCAACCATTGTAATTCGCCAAGTAGGGTGTCATGAACCGCGAAAAGGAGAACTCAGTGCTCTCCAATGGACCCCTTTCGCGCCAGTAAAGACCTTTTGTCCGGAGATCGGATTGAACAATGGGTGTGATCTCAACAGAAATCGAAGAACATTTCAAGATCGAATGGCAGCAGACCTCATAGGCTAGATCTTCACGCGGATCATAACCAACAAAGATTTGGAAGGGTTTGCTTAAATCGCCATTGTTATTACTCGGTGAGCTTTTCCATTAGCCAAAGTCATTGTTAGCAGCAGTTTACTTCTATATCAAAGATCTGCAAACTTTTTAAAAATAGTAAATGAGAAAAAAATAAAAGAAATTTGCTCTTTATTTTACTCAATGGGTAGTTTTTTCAGGACCAATTAGTTAAGAAAGGCACACCGAAATTTCATTTTTTTTTAACTTGTTTTTTCTCTTGCAGATTCTCGGAAACCAAACAAAACCAAGCAAGGGAATTTTTTAAGATTTCGGTTATTATGGAATTAATTATGGATTTATTAATCTAAAAAAATAAGCATCAAAAACGTAAATCTAAAGCTAAAAATATTCATAACTCAAAAGAAAAACGAGATTCAAATTCAACCAATCCAGTGCTTTCCATCAAGTAAACAAACAAATATATAAAAACCCGAAATTAAAAATTAGCAGAAATGTCCATGAAATCAAAGAAAAAATGCGGTACCATTAACGAGAAAACCATCAAATCAGCAACATTATCCTCTTAAAACCCAATAATTAAACAAAAAAGGAACACCCAAGAAGCAAAAGGAAAAAAAAAAAAAAGAGGAGAAAAGTACCAGGGAAAATGAAGAACACGTGGATCTTGAAATTCTTGATAATGAAGAAAGAACAATGAGAAACGGAGAATGAAAAAGTTTCGAAAGAAGAAATAGATGGGAGGGGTTGAATTTACTTTACTCGGGGGTGATTGACTCTTGGGAGACTACTTATATTTTTAGAATTGGGAACTCAAAGAACAAGAAAATTATTGCAAAGTTCGAAATTATCCAAATATTGTATTGATTCGATTCAATGGAGATTTTTGTGTTTCTTGAGCGTAGGAGCGAGGATTTAGCGGCGAAAGGAAACGAGGGAACCAGTTATTTGGTTTTTTTCTATTAAAGGGTGGGGACATGGTTTCAGTGTAGAACCATAGCTCATTTTCCTACACGTGTTTTAGTCGGTTGGATTTTTATTTATTTATATAGAAATAGAAGGGAAGATCGACACTATATCTATTAATATTATATATGATATAATTATATATTATAAAAATGATATAAAAAAATATTAAATTATAATAAAAATATAAAAATATTTTAAAATATATATGATATAAATTATTAATATATTAAAATTTATTTAAATATAAATTATATAAAATATAATTATGATATAATAAAATATATAAATATAATATAAATATATAAATGATTGGTTTAATCTGCATTATATCAAGGACAAAATTGTAGAAAGTAATTCATAGCAAAATTAAACCATAGCATACAAATTGTAATAGAATAGATCAACGTAATCTAGTCGACTATAACAGTCAAACTATCTTGTTGGCTACATTGTCACTTTTTGATACTATACCGTTAAGTCATAGTAAACTTGCTATAGTCTAAGAGTGAGTATTGGATTAGTTTGATTGTTTTGATTTTAAAATTTTTAAAATTAATTAAATTTAATAAATTTTTTAAATTGATCAAATTGATTGAAAAAATATTTTAAAAATTAAAATAATTAAACTGAATTTAAGTTAGTTTATTATGTCGATTTAATCAATTTCAAAGTTTTAAAATAAAAATTATTCATATTATTATATAAAAATAACTCTATATCATATAATATATAATATAAATGATATATTAAATTATATTATATATTTTTAATTATTATATAAATACAAATATAATATTATATATATAATATAATTAAAAATAAAATAAAATAGCCGATTTATTACTCATCAACTTTGAAAATCGACGATTGATCAAATTAATCAAATAAATTAATTTTTAAAATCAATTAATTTTAAAAACCGAATAAACAAATTAAATTAATTAAAATTAATTATTTCAGGTTAAATCGGCTCCAACCATTAATGCTTATCCCTACTATAGAGTATCTTGTCCCAATGCTAATTATGCAGTTTCGGATCTTAACTTAGTAATAAATTTTATGAGTTTTTTTAATATAAAGGATCCGAAATTGCGACCTCAGAACATATAATTCATGTCATTGCATATTAAATATGAGTAATCTTTCATACTAACTAAATCATTAAAAATGATGAGTAAAATAAAATAAAATAAAATTGAATTAAAAGATAAATCAATAAGATCTTCAATTTTCAATTTGAACAGTTGCATTGATTGATTTAATTGAAAGTTTTAGGGCAGACTCTAAGAAAAACCTTTGCAAAAAACTATTTGGTGCAACTTTTGCTTTTTGCAATTACTCTTGTGTTTGTTTTTTTCCTTATTTTTTTGTTAGTTTTATTTTTATAATTTTTTAAAAATGATAAAAGCCAAAATTTCCATATTGTACTGCAAAAAATGATGACATCAAAATTATGGCAAATTGGGAAAGAGTTCGATTTGATAATTCGAGTGTTTATATTATATTTATATTATTTTAATTATAATAATATTTAAAATATTATATATTTATATAAATTTTGATAAATAAATTACGTTATATAAATTTTGGTATTCGTTTATTCTTATTATGATCGTATGATATTTTTATTATATTTTAATTATTTTTCTTGTATTATGTACAAAGTTGCCAATTTCAAATTAAATTTGAAGAAAAAGAACGAAATTATCCATGTCTAGAGATGTTTATGGGTCAGGCTACTCACTCGATAGACCAGTTTTAACCTTGGACACACAATCTTTTCATAATTCAACCTGAAACCAATTATTATTTAATAATAAAAATTAATTTTTATTTAAACTTAATTATAAAAATAAATAAATATTAATATAAAAAATTTTAGAGTTTTTATTAATTTTTAAATAATAATTTATACTATGTCCGCAAGCACGCTCCACCCCGGTCCATCCCTGTTCCGATCGTCCGGATCCCAAGAATGCAGAAAATTACTCCATCATCACGACCTCCATGACTTCCGGCTCCTATTACCAGTAAACTGTTGCCACTTGCTTCAAATGCCAGCCCCCTACCACTGGAAGAGTCCGCCTCAACAGGTAGTTTTTCACCGAACTCCACGAGTTATTAACCTTGTCATATTTCTTGCCTTCATTAGTTGCTTGATTGGCAGAGTAAAGCTGATTATTTACAACGGCGACTAAAGGAGGCGATCGCATAGCAGGATGAAATGTACCTCCCGCATTGCGACCAGGGTACATATTTTCGATCCTCCACCATGACCTTGTCTCGATAATTGTATTCTTCACCATAAGTCAAACAATCTGTATGGCTTGACATGCCCCCGATGACGTAAAATTTTCCGTCCATAAAGTAACCGGAACACAGTTTACGTGGGAAGTTCATATCTGATAAGGTTTGCCAAGTACCGAGTTCAGAACTGTAGAGCTTGGCAGATTTTAGAACATTTCCATTCTTATCACTGCCTCCAGCTTCAATAGCAATCCCCCCAAGGCTGCTAGAACCGAAAAACCATCGAGGCAAGTTCATTAGGGGGCATCGAGACCAATCCTGGGTAATCAAACTATACATCCAAATAGCAAATCCCGTCCAAACACAAGTAGTTCAGTCCCGACTGCCAGAGATTCCTTATCAGCACAAGTAAGCAGCCATCACATGGAATCCGGGTTAGTCTCATCCATTTCTGTCTCATAGGACCAAAAGCTTCCCAAGGCATTATATTGCAGGCAAGATAAACCCAATGTTCAATTATTCCAAGGTGACGTCTCAGTTTATATAAATAACCGCTGCCAATTAATGACCTAAATCTTCTATTTAAACAGGCCAGATTTGGGTAGTCGGATCGCTGGTCCGAGCCAGAATATTCAGTGACATGTCGTCATTAAAACCTGGTAGGAGGTCGTTATTCGATGCTGTTCTGAGCCAGAATGTTCAGTGACATATCGCACTTCCTTGTCCAGCTAACCTCAACGGGCACGTTTCATATTAGTTTTATTAGCCCAGAGAATATATATGCCGATAGATGCCAATCATCTTGCGAAATTCTCAAATCGTGTTTGAAAGACACTGAAGGCTGCATGGAGATACGACCTTGCGAACCAGCCATTACCGTTGAGTCATGTTCTGCCCCTTCTCCTTTAAGCTTTGGCTCCTTAAGTGAACCTCTGAACACCATTTAGAATCCAAAAAGCAAACGAACGAAACATAATCAATTATAAATATGCTTTTATCAATTTACCCGACATTATCCATCTTTTTAGCCAACAAAAGGGTAGGCTTCCCTTTATGCTTGACTTTGAACCATGGTTTTTCCTTCTTGCAAGGGAACAGCAAAGGTTGATACAACCAATGCGCTTAATTTTGCTGGTCACGAATAATTAAAGCAAACAAGATACGTCAGCCTCTTTTCGGTCTCAAAAAAAGGCCTTTCTTTTTGAATATCTCTTATCTGGTTATGATTGAATTGTCCGAAATAGCCAATTTTGCTCAATGAAAATGTGAGTTTTGGATCTCTTTACAGGTCGAGGTAACCAAGAAAACAGATGTGCTTGAAGCAATCGAAGGGCTGCCGGCCCTTCTCTAGCCTACCGCGAAAAGGCTTTCGCGCTAGTGCGCTCATCCCTTGTTCGGTTCTTCAAGGGCAAAAATAATCATTCTAGAAAGAAGATCGAAAATCCTACTTTAAAAAGACACCTTAGCCCCCGAAGAAAGCGTATTTAGTTCAATAATTTAACAATGCATCACTTCAAGTATCATCTTCCTGTGGTCAAATTAACAACAGTAATGTATACAAGGATCAAACCTGCGCGCAAACCCTTATTGAGACGAGAATGACTATGACCTAGGAAAAGCAAAAAATGGATAAGTAAAAGTAAAATATGCATGAAAACAGTACTCGCAATCCACGCAATATTGGTAAAACAGACCCAAATCAAAGCTTCGGCATCTTTTTTATCATTAATGTGCTTTTCTTATTCGAAAGGAGCACGAGAAATACATGAATAACAGCTTCGAAAACAACTCCTTCATAATCTGAAAAAAAGTATCATCTTTCCATCTAGACATACTGGTTATAGTCACCATTTCCAGCTTCCAGACCTAATCAATGCTTCAATCCCAAGATGTGTTGGAGAAAGAAATAGAATAGCACTTAAACAGAATAGTGTTAACAGAGGCAGAAACAAATCTAAAACTCAAGGATTTTTTATTGCACAGAGAATATTGAAGTAAACTTGCCTTTTTATAGGTTTACAATCAAAACAAAAATGCAGAAATTTACTCAATTACGGCAGCAACACTGATTCTTAGTAACAATCAGAGACCCACTATTAGCTAACTAACTAGAAAAATAAGGACCCAGTATTCAACAGATATGCAAAAAAAAAAAAAAAGGAACCAATACTAACAGTTAAAAAACTAAGTCAAGCTTTGAATTACCCTTCGACACTCCTCCTTGATTCGAAGTTGCAAACACCAACCAAAGATCTAAAGTAAACAAACTGCTCTTTCGGCAAAGGCTTAGTAAGTATATCTACCAATTGATCATTTATGCTGCAATACTTTAAAGTTATCTGTCCCATTGCAACCAAATCACGAATGAAATGGAAAAGAATATTAATATGCTTTGTTCTGCTATAAAAAGCTGGATTTCTTCTCATAAAAATTGTTGCTTTTTTGTGACAAAATATGTTAGTTGCTCCCTTTCGCTCTGATGGAATTCATCTAACATTCTCGGTAACCAAACAACTTGACAGGTTGCTGAAGTGGCTGCAATATATTCAGCTTCTGAGGATGATAATGCAGTTGTGGCTTGCTTTTTTGAGCTCCAAGGGATTACTCCGAACCCAAGGTTGAAGACATTTGCTGAAATACTTCGCCTATCATCCAAAGAACTTGCCCAGTCGCTGTCGGTGAATGCATATAGTCTGAAATTAGGAACTTTTAAATACCAAATCCCATAATCCATACTTCCAGCAATGTAACGCAAGACTTACTTTGCTGCTCCAAAATGATGCTTTAAAAGTTGTTTCATAATCCTAGAAATCATACGAACAAAAAATGTAAAATCAGGCCGAGTGTGAGTTAAGTAAATTAAGCCATCGACAAAGCTTCTAAATCTTTTGGCATCAACCATCTCCATCCAATCTTCATGCTATAATTTCTCATTAATGTTCATGGGCATACATGCAGGTTTGCAATTAAGCATGCGAAATTTATTAAGAAGATCCTTCGCATATTTTCGTTGTGAAATGAAGATTCCATCCGCTACTTTTTGCACTTCAAGACCAAGAAAATAATGTCTGACATCTCAAACTCATTCATCATGCGCAATTTGAATTTAACCAAAAAAGAGTTATTTGAATTTGCAAATATGATATCATCAACGTAAAGACAAATCACGATTAAATCATTTTTACTGTCCATCCTCAAGTAAAGAATAGGCTTCCTCTCACTCCTTATGAGCCCATTTTGCTGAAAGTATTTATCAATTTTGCTATACCATGCCTGTAAAGACTGCTTTAAACCATTCAACTCTTTATTCAATTTGCACACTTTTGTTTCTTGGCCTTCAACTATGAATCTCTCTGGCTGAGTTACATAAACTTCCTCTTGCAGCTTTCCATTTAAAAATGCCAACTTAGCATGGAATTGATAAATAGGCTATTGAAATTAAGCAGCCAATGCTAATACAATTCTTGCAGTCTCAAAGTGAGCTACTGGAGAAAAAGTCTCTTCGAAATCAACACCAAATAGCTATGCATACATTTTCACCATAAGTCGAGTTTTGTGTTTTTGAACACTTCCATCTACATAATATTTTCTTTTGAAAACTTATTTCAAGCCAATTGCATTTTTGCCTTCCGATAAGTCCACCATCTCCCATGTTTCATTCTTTTGAATTGCTGACGGCTCTTCCTTCATTGCTTTTTTTCATTCTTCCTTGGTTACTACTTCTTCATAAGTTAAAGGATCTAAAACAACAAAAGCAAATTGACAAGACTCATATATTTCTTTTAAAGATTTGAATATTCTTGGTAGAATATCTTCTGAAGACTCTTTTAGAAGTGGATGAAGACTTTTGCCTCCAAAGTGTTGATGAAAAACTTGGTAATGATGAAGTTGGCGGCACCATAGTGGAACTAGGTGCTGAGTTTGTAGGAGTTGGCTTTTGACTTTCTTTTAAAGATGTTCTATTGGGCATTGGAATTTGTTGCTCCAACTTTTCATCATTTTTACTCCATTCCCAGCTTGCATTTTCATCAAATACAAATCTCCGTTTACAATAATCTTGCCACTGAAAGGGGTATATATCCTATATGCTTTGGATTGTGTGCAACAGCCAACAAAGATGTATTTTACAGATTTTTCATCAAGTTTATGGCGAAATTGCAAATTAACCAAAGCATAGGTAATAAACTAAATATTCTCAAGTGACTTATAGATGGTTTTGTACCATGCCAAGCTTCAAATGGAGTTTGATTCATGATAGCTCTTATGGGTGAGAGATTCAATAAATAGACTACGGTTACAATGGCTTCAGCCCAAAATTGATTTGATAGCCCTTTTGCTCGTAATAAGCTTCTTGCCATCTCTAAATAGTACATTTCTTTCGCTCAGCAATGCCGTTTTGCTCCAGACTATAAGGAGCTATCAATATCTTATGGATGCCATTTGCTCGGCAAAAATGATTAAATTCTTTGGACAAAAATTCACCACCTCTATCTGTCTAAAGAACTTTAATGCATAGTCTGTTTTTTTCTTAACCATAGCTTTGAATTGCCTGAAATTCTCAAATGCTTCTAACTTGTTTTCCAAAAAATGCACCCAGCTTATACGGCTATAATCATCAGTAAATAATAAGAAATAATGACTACCACCAAAGGATTTAGTTTTCAGAGGGCCACATAAATCAGCATGTGATAATTCAAGGCACTTTGAAGCCATCCAAGCCTTTCCCATTGGAAAAGATTTTCTAGTTTGTTTTCTATAGACACACCCTTCACATAATTCAATAGAATTAATTTTGGCAACCCAAGAACCATACCTTTTTCACATAACAAGTTTAGGCCTTTGATGTTCAGATGCTCCATGCCATAGATGCCATAACTTTGAGTTATCTTTTCCACTAGTGGCAAGAGCTAGATTCCCCACATTTGAGACTTGCAATAGGAACATTTGTTTAGAGTCACATTGACATTGACCATGATTTGCATTGATTGTTGATCTTTAATAACACATGCACCACCTTTAAACAATATTAAATATCCTTTAGCCATTAGTTGCCCAACACTTAATAAATTAATCCCAAATCAGATACAAATTAAACACTATGTAAGAGTTTTACTTTATCATGTCTAGTTTTAAATGCCACTGTACCTTTCCCTTCAACTTGAATTTCTTTTCCATTTCCAAGCTGGACCTTCAACTTTTGTGATTCATCAAGCTCTTTGAACATAATTTTGTGCCGATCATATGATTTAAACAGGCACTGTCTACAAACCACACGTCACTAACTTATTGTTAATATCAAAATAAGCCATAAAAAGCTTATTTTCTTTACCATTCTTCGTTGCATAATTCACTTATTGGTCTTTGTACCAACAATCAACTTCCGCATGGCCATATCTCTTGCAATGATGGCATTAAATGTTATTCTTGTTGTTTTTTTGCTCACTCGGCTGCCTTAGTTGCCCATCAAATCGACCTCTGCCTCTTCTTTTACCATAGCTTAACCCTAAAGTCCTCTTTTCCCACAGCCCCTACCTATGAACTTTTATTTTCTCTAGCTTTAGTGGCTGTTTTTTTTTTCACTTGAAAGGTCTTTTTGTCATTTTGTCATTTTTTTTAATGATCTGTTGATTCTTGCCTCATGAGCCTCCAAAGACCCCATTAGTTCATGAAAAAAGAAAATTGACAAATTCCTAGGTTATTCTATTGCAGCAACTACATGATCAAATTTGGATTTAGGCTTCTTAAAACCATTGCAACAATTGTCTGAATAGAAGTCGTCTCTCCATAAAATCAAGTTTGACTGACTATTGCTGTTACCGTGGTAAAACTTTTTGCACTGATTCCTCAGTCTTCATAAACAAGGTTTCAAAGTCACATCAGAGAGATTGTCCTTGAAACTCTTTCTGCAAAATTGACTGAGCTTGCCTTTATGTGGTTGCTGTTGCAATTCGTGAAAAGATGCTATCATGGACTGCTTGTTGAATGATCACTAATGCCCTAGAATCTTTCTTTTTGTTGTCCGTTAATCTGTTTTCTTCGTAATGATATACATACCCGTGTTTTACAAAATCTTACAAATCTTGAGATTTTAGCGAAGTTCAATTTTTGATACTCTAGAATTCATAGCATTCTCTTTTAAAAAGAAGAATGAGTGGCTGTGTGACACTTATTACATTGCAATTGCCAGCCATGGTTATCTCTCAAGTGTTTGACTCAACTCACATGTTTATTCCTTTCTACTTAATGAACCTGGCTCGCAGACCAAATCTATTGGAGAAAGAAATAGGATAACACTTAAAAGATAGAACAATATTAACAAAGGCAGAAGCAAATCTGAAACTCGAGGATTTTTTATTGCATACAGAATACTGAAGTAAACTTGCATTTTTATATGCTTACAATCAAAGCAGAAATGTAGAAATTTACTCAAATATGGTAGCCCAACTACCTGATTTTTAGTAATAATCAGAGAGCCACTATTAACTAACTAACCAGAAAATTAAAGACCCATTATTTAACAGATGCAGAAAAACAAGGACCAATTCTAACAGTAAAAAAACTAAGTTAAACTTTGAATTACTCTTCAGCAGGATAAACTGATCCAATTAACAGAATTTTGTACAAAACTCGTATTCTGATAGAAAAGAATCTTTTAGTTTTTGTTACAAACTTTAATGTGAAAGATAAGTTCATTCATAAAAAGGCAATTAGCAATATTTTGACCAAAATTACACTGCATTGCCTGTCAGACCAAATAGCCCTACATATCATATGACTAGAAGCAAATGATAACTAACCAAAAAGAATTTAATCATCAATATCAAATTCCTACGATTTAAGGAAAAATAACTGTGCATATATGGTACTCACTCTTTGGTGTGGTTGTCAGATAAGGGTATTTGTTCGACACAAGAATGTTCAATTTTTTTTGGGTTTTTTCTATGTATTTAAAGGATCTTTGGAAGGTTATATCTCCAAACCTATGTCCAAAAATAAGTCAAACACAAATACTTTAAAAAAAAATAGAGAGTCAAAACAAGATAGCTATGTATTTTAAATTATGAAGGGGAAAAATCACAACACTCAACAGTTTAGATTATAGCAGTGGCGCAAAACAAAGTAATAATTTGGAAGGTTTGCATGGAGTAGCCAACAACAACTTTTTTATAGTTTTTAACTATGTTTCTGTGACTTATTTTTTTTTAAAGAACTCGTGCTTGGCACATATCCAGATATGAATATGGGGGTTCAATCCTCTAAATGTATCAAAAAATATTTGAAAAAAATTAAGTATACTCATGTTAGACAAGTACTTATACTTGAAAATCACCTCCAAATTGGAGTAACATAGGTTTCTAATGATTTTTTTCTTGTAGACATAATTATGAAGAAATCATTATTAAAGTTTTAATTAAATTCAAGTAAAATAACATTTTAAACAACATCATTGAATTCTTTTTATATCTTGATCTTATTCAACTTAATACTATCTCCTACTGTAGTTAAAAAGAAAAAAGAAAGCATTCTTCTTCGAAGTCAACATCAAGAAATTTCAAGTTCTCTTATCAAGTAAAGCTTATTTAAAGTAAACTTTTCTAAAAATTACATTTATTAAAAAGTTTCATACTGATCCAAAAATAAGCTAAAATTAAGGACTAAAAAGTTATTACAACTCATGAAAGTATAAAATGAGGTCCATTAGACTTGCCTTGGATGATCTAATATTTTTAACATGATGAATTTGTAATTAAGAACTATATGAACTTGAACTCAGAGTTTAACTAAATTAGTTCACGTAGTCAGTTGAGATTCAATTGGTTAGTAGTTTTTCAAAAAATAGGTTTAGAGTTCGAATCACAAAATCTGCAATCATTCCCTTACCTTTAATCTACACTCTCTTTTGTACCAAAAAAAAACAAATAAACTTGACCACAAATAAACTTGCCTATAACTTTTGCTAAAAATTTCAATAAAAACCAACTAAAAATGTTTTTTTAGTCAAAATGACCGCACGACAAACTTTTAACACCGATTATAAAGATTTTAAACTTTTTTCTTCACAAAATGGGATCTAACCTAGTTCTTCCATTCCATTCTAGATTTCAAGCTCGTGACCTTCAAAACCAAGTCTTAAATTCTACTTATTGGGATTTATCTTACTAAAACTTGAGAGTGAGTATTGAATATGTATATGTGTTCGACACAAGATGTCAATGGATAGAATATGTGTTATTCCCATGAGATATTTGGAGGATAGTGCATTTATACCCATGCCTGAATATTTGTCAGACACGAATACCTTAAAGAATATGAAAAATTAAAATATCATAGGCTGATATGTTATTGTCAATGGATAGAATAACTGTTTTACTCTTATGGTTATTCTCAGCTAAATTATGTGATGTCTTAAAAGAAATTGGTGGTCACAAGTAGAACTTTTCATTTGTTCATATCTTCTATTTTCTTAACTTAATGATTTTGTAAGTTGATAATTTTGTTTATTATTTTTAATGAATTAAGTGAAGATATTATTATGTATATAATAACGAATATCTTTAAAATAAGTTGGAAAAGTACTAAATTATAAACTTAATTTGTTGAAAATCCAACATGCAATTATACTTACAATAATCTGATAACATCTAGTATATATTACTGTATACTTTTTATAATTTAATTCTAGAAAATGAAGAACAAAATAATATTAGAAACAAACAGAGCCAAGGAAATTTCAACTACAAGGATAAAAAGAAGCAACGGTTTTAAGGAAAATTAAACTAATTCAACATTAAAGCTTTGTAAATTCTCAACAAAATCTTAACATGCAATAAATTAAGCTTTTTAAAAATTATTAAAAAAAAAAAGTCATCAGTCATCACCTTCGATGAATTAAAATCAAACCCAATTCTTTTGCTTTTAGAAATTTCAATGAAACCCGATCTCTGGCTAATAGTCCCTCCCCAAAAAAAATAGAAAAACCCCTTATTTACATGTTATAGGTCAAATTGATAGTTACTTTTTACTAGTGTTGTAAATAACTGATTAAGGTGGTTATATAAACTGTATTAGGAATAGCCTACAAGCATGGAAAAAATAATAAAATAAAATTCTAAATTCTCTCTTTTATTTTCTTATAAAATCTTTTTAAAACTTATTCTAAAATTCTTCTTCTTTTACATAGCTTTTTTTAATTATCTTGTTTATTTCTATCAAGTTCAATTGGCCTATATCATTAGTATCAGAGCCAATGATCCGTGGCAGAACAATAGTTAACAGAACAGCGCAAAGATCAGGAACAATTGTTTGAATGGACAATGCTGTGTTTTGATGAAATTAACAAGAAATATTCTGCAAAAACTCATGAACCTATGTTAGTTACATTGTTAGAAGATCAGATAGATCCTTTAGCGACAAAAATGGAACCTACATTAGAAGACTCCAATGAGACCAAACTGTTGGAAGCCACTGATGAAACCAAGATGCAAGCTGTGAAGCCATCGACGATTATTCCATCATTTTCTTTTACAAGCGAGACCCTTCTTGGGAGGTTACTAAAGTTTAAGCAAATTACAAAAGAAAACAAAATCAGAGCAGTGATGGTACACTTAAAAACCGAGCCCTTCAATGGTATCAGTATTTTACTAAATTTCATGATGGGTTAGCAAGCATACAATGGGCTACGTGTTTTGATGAAATGAGAAAGCAATTGGTGACAATGAGTTCTTGGATTCAATGTCATATTAGCTGCTTTTAAGCATACCACCATGGAAAATAGGTATTATGCTATTTTTTTTTTTCAGTTTTCAGCTCTGAACAACTACCTCGTAATCATGCTATAAAGCCCATGAGTAATTTCATTATTCACATGAATTTCAAAAATTTTCAACCCATTTTACTATTTTTCCCAATGAGCTTAACTCACGCTTTTACGCAAACTAAAATTTTTTATCTTGGTATTTTTTTCAAACACTCTACAATCAACTTTTTCTTCCCTATTCTCTACTCCAGAAGGTAATTTTATCACCTACTAAAACCTCAATACCAGTAAGTTTTGTACTATGATAAGGTTACAATTGTCAAAGGCTTTAACAATGTCTAAAATTACAAACAATTATGAGGCTTGTCTTAAGATGTCTACTCTTAAGGTTAAGCAGGTACTAAAGAGCAAAATATGTAGAGTATGGTTGCTATGCAAAAATTATATTGTAATCCCATTATTGAACAAGTTCATCTCAGTAAGCAAGAATGAATACACCTCAACGAGATCCAAAAGCCAACATCTAGGTTACTTCAATTTTTAGAGATCAATGAACTAAAAGATGAAGAGTTGAGTGAAAATTTCAAGATACTCTTTTTGCTACTTTCTCAAAAAGGAATCTGCTTATCATCACAGAAATCGGTTTATTGCTGGAAACAAAATGACTGGTGTTACTGGAAACAAAATGACTGGAGTTACTAGAAACAACGTTATTTTAATGTTGACTGGTCATTAGCTTTAAAAAACCATTCTTTGCTAAAGTTTTCATCCTTGAGGACAAAGCTGTTTTCAAGGGAAAGGTATTGTTACAGGTCAAATTGATAGTTACTTTTTACTAGTTGTATCGTAAATAATCGATTAATGTGGTTATATAAATTATATTGGGAGTAGCCTACGAGCATAGAAAAAAAATGAAATGAAATCCTTAATTCTTTCTTTCTCTTATTTCCTTCTAAATTCTTCTTTTTCTCCTTTGCTTTTCTCTATTATCTTGTTTATTTCTATCAAGTTCCATTGGCCCGTATCATCACATTACATAAAGCTTTGATTATCCCAAATATCCAATCTCTCTCTCTCTCTCCTCGGCTTTCGGTTTTTGCATGATAATAAACTCATTCTCATCCATACATACATGCACATATATATACTATTTATTTATTTATTACTTTTGTTTTCTAAATATGTGAAAATGATATATAAATATTTTATCATCTTTTTTTTCACTTTCTATCTTTCTAAAATCCAGACAAAAAGAGAAAGATAAAATTTATTTTTTTATTTTTATGTTTCAATTTTAATAGTAATTTTTCACTTTTATTTTTTCTAAAGGCAATGAAAACAGAGATTCGATTCTATCAACAAATTTCTAAATTCTAATGCTTATTATATCTTTGCTTCTTTTTTTCTTGTTTTAATGTTTCACCTTTTTTTTTCTTATTTTCTGCCTTCTGTAAGACGTTGTTCTTCTCTTATTCAGTTTTCCAACATCTCGGTCAGGTCAAGTCAGTTCAAGTTGTGTTACGGTTTCATTTTTTATTTATATTATGTTAAGTTTGTAACCTATTTTATTGTTATAGAATTTATGACACTTAATACTTAAAAAATATATAATAAATATACTATTTTTATTAAATATAGATTTTTTTATAAGTAGTAGTTTTTAATCTAGAAAATATACGTAAAAATAATAAAATAAAAACTTTATAGTTGTGAAAAAAAAAATTTATAATTGGCGTTGCCAAGATTTAATCCTTAATCACTAGTCTAGCACTCTACCAACAGATCACATGGCAATTGGCATAATTGTGAAAGTTTGAGGAAGGTAAATTGGTTGGTTTTCTAATTATGACAATAACTTCAAAAAACTTCTAAAAGTTATTAAATTACGTTTCTAACATATTTTTATTTATTTATACTATTATTTTAGTTTAGTTATTTTTATCGCTTTTAAAGATTGAGTTGATACTTGATTAACTTATGATATCAATTGAAGTATTCTTTTTATATTAATAAAAATATAAAAAATATTAAAATATTTAAAAATTTTATATTGATATTAATATATTTTTATAATTAAATTTAAATATAAATATTTTAATTAAATTAATACATTAAGTAAAATTTTATTTTAATACCTAATCGATACAAATAAAATTTATCGAATTAAACGATAAACTAGCCCGGACAAACGTACTTTAACCAAAATTTTTTTTTTAGTTTTTTCTTTAAAGAAAAAAATAAAGTTGACTAGTCAAACTTCGTTTCTACCGTTCCTTTTTTAATTCATTAAACTCTCTAACTGCCGCCTACGACTACTAGTGTTTCCATGTTGCACGTGCTTCATGCTTTGTTTCTTTCGTGATTTCTATATTAATATAAAAAAATATATGAATTGATTTCATAAATTAATTAAATATTAATTTAATTAATAAAATTAATATTTTTTAAAATATTAAATAAAATTATTAATAATTTTAAATGTAAAATAATTTTAAATAATTAATAAAAAATTTTGAAAAAAATAACCTTCTTTTAAAAACTATCCGAGTATTCACTTTTTTCTTAAAAACTTCTTATTTAAAAAGTTATTTTCTTTAAACCAGTTAATTTGTGGGTATCCCAAATTCTAGTATAAATGATACTAATTGAGAACATGATATATATTAAGCATGGGATAGAAATCAAAGAAAAAGAAAGAGAAAAATTTTCATATATATATATATATACTTTTTATTTGACAAATATTATTTTTGATTTACTCAATTATATAATGTTTTTTAGCTAATATTAATAATTTATGTAATATGAATTTTAATATATTTGTATATTTATGTCAAATTTATATTTTTTATGTTGTGTTTATATTATGTCCAAAATTATTATCTTTACTTAGAGGTATACGACTGAGTAGAATTCCAATACAAAAAATAAATTTATTCAAAAATTTGTTTGATTGAATTAAATATATTAAAATATTAAAATAAATTTTATTAATATTAATATATTAATAAAAATTATTTTTATTTTTTAAATCATAATTTGAATGAGTTAAATTAATTTGGATTATTAAAAACTTATTCCAACATGACCCAATATACACTAGTTTTATCCAACAAAACCATTAAATAAAAATCAAACTGATCAATAGATTGGTTGAATTGAGAACCAATGAGCTATTTGGTCTGCCAAGCATATTAAACTTATGTATGCACCAACTCGATAAAAATTTGATTCAATCTGTTAAAAACCAAACTAAAGCAATAAAAAATCAATTTTATACGTATATTTATTTTTCTTTTAAAATTTTATTTGTAACTGATAAGATTTAAACTTTTAATTTTTTAATTTTATATTAACAAATCATATTACAAAATTAAATATATAGTTTTATAATTATTAATTATAGTTAATATTTATTTAATATTACGTTTAAATATTAAAAAAAATATTTACCAAATCAATCAGCAACTAGATCTATTGAAATTATTATAGGTCAAAGCAAAAAGTTAACTTCTTTGATCAAATTTAATTCGATGATTTTACAATTGAAACGGTCAAATATTTTTATCATAGTCAAACTAGGCAAAACCCAAATAATCAATTGTTTTATTTAAATATGATCCCATTCAATCTATGATTATTCCAATAAATTATGTTTTTAATTTTAATCATGAAAAAAGGAATTAATTGAAGAAATTGTCTGTTTTTAATCTTAATTTTAATGTAGATCCATTTAGTTAAAATAGGCAAAACCCAAAGAAGCAATTATATATATATATATATATATATATATATATATATCTAACCCAATTAATCCATGATTATCTTGATATTCTGTTTTTAATTTTAATCATGAATAAGAAAAGAAATCAATTAAAGAGGAATGATCTCAATTCATAGTAAAGTTAGAAGGATGACACATATCTTTAGATAGTGTTTAGCATTATTTTTAAGATCATTGTAATGATTTAATTGTTTTGTTGATAAGAGTACTAGTGATCCTGAAATACTATACCTGATATAACATTATAAATCATCAATAATTTTAAATTATTATTTCTAATATTGCATAAAAAATTATTAAATAATAACATCAAAATAACCTTATTATTAATAATAAGATTATTTACTAAAAATAAAATTTTCAAACTTTATCAAATGAATGAGAATTTATTTTTCTATTAAAAATTATAAAATTATGAATTAGCACCGACGAGTATAATTTAAAGTTACTAAAATATTTATATCTGATAATCATGTTTTGTATAAAATGATTAGAAAATGAAGATTTGTTTATAAAATTAAAATTTTGTAGAAAAAGCATAAATTTGATAGATATCACTTTGTAGTAAAATTATCTTCAAAATAATTTTGAGTACCACTCTTTTTTTAAGATAAAATTTTTTCATCATTTTGGATGTGATCCAAATCATGCCACAATGGGTAATATAATCATTTTCGGTGATCTAATATCAAAACATAATGATTTAATCTCTGTAATTAAGTCACCTTAAATTTTAAATAAATCACCTATTATCAAATGCCACATTAGAAACTTAGATATAGACATGACAATTCGAGATGTGATTATATACATATAACATATATAAAGTAATTAAAATATGACATGAATATATGTCTCAAAATCTATAAATATAAAATATCTTAAATAAAATTAAGATATAATCAAATACTTAAATTATCAACTCTACTTGAGTATAGTAAAAAATAAAAATAATAAAAAATATGATAATAATTTACTTTTATTTGTGAAATTAAAAAAATTCATTACTAACGTAAAGACCAACCCCTAATTAAAACCCTAAGAAAGATTTATGAAATATAAAGTATAAGTAGGAATGTTCACAAGTCAAATTATAATTTAAAAAATTTTAAATTTCAAACTTAAGTTCAAATGTAACCTAACTGTACTCACTCATTTAAACTTGAATAATTATTTATTGTATTAAAAATTATCTTTATATTAATATTTATATATTTTTATAATTAAATTTAAATAAAATAAATTACTTTAATATAAAAATACTACTTTAAATCACTATCCAACCTTACCTGCCAAGCTCATAGTAAGGTTGGGTGCCCGACACCCAGAGGTGCAACATAACAGGAAGCTGTCTTTCAATCCCACGTGTAAGTTCCAACCTCCAAATTCAAGCTGTCTTATATTCCACTCTGCTTTTTTTTTTTTTTTTAAGAACAAAAAAAGAACTTCAAATTTTCAAAATATCATAAATCACATGCACTAAGTATAGTTATTTACTGAATTCGGTGTACGGATGAAGTAACATCAAAGTATAAAAATTAATAAAATTAAAAAATTAAAAAAATAAAATAAAAGTAAGTATATATTTTTATATAATATTTTTATAAAAATTATTTATTTAAAAGAGCCATCTATTTCGTAAAAAACTACTTACTTAAAATTATTCTACTTTTAAATAAACTATCTACTCATAAATAGATATAATATTGTTGTAAAATACTAATGTAGTGTAACAACACATGAGTTAAATATTATAAAGGCGAACGCACAAAAGTGAAAATAATTTTTTTTTTACATTGAAAATGTAACAATATAATATTATGACAGATGAAATGAAAGTTTAGGGATATAAATGTTAGCATAGAGTTAAAGTGTCGTACGGATGAAAGCATATGGGTGAAAATAAATTTTATTTATATCTTTACTAATATAAAGTAGTCGGTAGTGGGTTGAATTAATATCACTTGTTAAACAACACCAACTTAGTTAATAAAATTATTATTTTATAAAAATATTAAATAAAGTTTTTATTAATAAATATAAATTTAAAGTTATCATTATCTTTCAATAATTTTTAATAAATTAATAAAATAATTAACAAAAAATTTTAAAAAACCATCCACTTTTTCTTAAAAAACTACCGACCATTTCTTTAAAAAAATACTCACATCTTATAAAAAAATATTTTTTTAATCACCCATGAGTGTTTCAAATTCTAATTGTTAAAAAAGCTATCCATTCTTAGAAAAACTATTTTTATTTAATAAAAATTTCATATTTTATTAGAAAATTTAAGGATTTTTTTTTAAAGGGAGATCATTGGTTCAAAGAAAGTGAACCATCTTGGGTTTTTTTTTTAAAAAAAAAAAGTAATAAGTTTATCTTAACAAAAAATTAAAAAAATAATATATGAGTTATTTATTTGATGAGATAAATGTATAATATATTAAAAATTTTTGAAGGCAAGACAAATTATAATATTTGTTTATAAATTTTAATGTATAAAATTAAGTTATAAAGAAAAATAAAAAAATAAATAAATGTAAATTTTCTCATCTATTAAAAAATAAATGTAAATTTTATTGTGAGTGACTAATTTAATTATATTTATTTAATATATAAATATGTATAGACATATATATTAAAGAGATTTTTAAATTTTTAAAGTAGTCGTAATCTTTTTAAATATAAGGGATGCTTCGCTCTTGCTCGGAAGTCGTGAGTATTTAAAGAAGACAATACCTATAATATTAATTTATGCAGAAATAAGTACTAAATTTTGATATATAAAGTGACATGAAAAAATCATATTAAACTTGATCATGACAAATCTCTCGAAGATTTGTTATATGAAAATAACCCCTAATCAGATTAAGAAAAAAAACTTTGCCAATACATATAGCAATTGAACTCCCACATTTTAGTTGTATAAAAAATATTTATAGGATATAATACACGGCCTTTTTATTAAAATAATATAAAAATTTTTTTATTTACGTAAATAAACCGTTTTCAGATTATTTACCAAAATAAGTCAATTTTGAAAATTAATTGAGAAATCGCCATTTCAAATGACGAGTTCTCAGTTGCAAAATTTAGTTGAAAAATCGCCAAATCAGACGTCGATTTCTCAACTTGTTATAAGAAATCGACAAATGAAATGGCGATTTCTCATCAATTGTAAATCCGGCGACCGAAATTTGAAAATTAATTGAGAAATCGACATATCACATGGCGATTTTCCAACTATTTTTTTTGTGTTTTTTTTGTTTTTTTGTTAAATTATAAGGGTCACTTACCTGTGAGCCTTATAATTTAGGCTTTTGCAGTCTTTACAGAGGGTATGACTTATGTCATATCCCTCTAAGATCATGGGTACCCGTGACCTTTGCTTTATGGAGGGATTGAAGGAGCCCTCTATAAAATGAGCTCCTTCCTCTAATAGAGAGGTTATAAAACGAAAAAAATTTCTACGAAATAAATATAATCAAGTTAAGGTATTATTGAAAGTTAAGTAATCAAGCTAAAGCTTTTTACATGTATAATTGAATTTTATTCGTAAAAGTAATTTTGATATGATTATATAATTTCTTTTTGTAATTATGTTTTATTTTCATTTGTAAAAGCTCATTAATATTGACTATAATTAATTATAAGTAATATTTATTTTAATTTTTATGTATGATTTTTTAGATAATTCATATTAAAACCATACAATTTAATTTAATTGTATTAGTATTTTTTGTTGAAATATTAGGGTGTTGTCAATTTTTATTATTAAATATAAATTATTTAGTAATGGTTAAAGTGATTTTTATTGTAATTCAGTTAATTTTTTATTCACTTGATAATTGCGAGGAAGAAGTTGAATTTAACTTTGAAGCATTTAAATATTTCAAAGGCATATGATTTTTTTTGTAGAAATTTAGTTTAATTTTTGTTTTGAGGCCAGGTAATGATGAATTTAAATAAAATTTTTTGTTGTAGGAAAAATTTTGATTAATTCAATGGCGTCATCATCACCATCATCATCATCGTTATTGAGATTACAAGAGTATCATATATCATCAAAGGTATTATCCGAGATACTAAATTATAAATTTTGTTAATGATATATTTAAACAGTATAAATTATAAATTTTACAGATAATTAATTAATGACTTTTTGAATAAGATACTCGGTTAGAAACACGATCACGAAAAATATCTTTTGAACCACTGAATCCATTAATTGAAGACTATTTAAAAAGAGCAAGATTTTACCATGCAACCCTTGTTAATCGCCGTCAATATGAGGTAGGACTAATGCATGCGTTTGTTGAAAGATAGAGGCCTGAGACGCATGCATTTTATTTTCCATGCAGTGAATGCACAATCACACTAAAGGATGTTGCATTTCAACTGGGTCTACCAATTGATAGGAAGGAGGTAACAAGGGAAAGTCTGTTACACTGGGAGGCTTTATTCAAAGAATTGTTAAACATGATCCCTCCCGAAAACTTCATTCAGGGCTCAACTATCAAAATGACTTAGTTGATAGAAATGTTTTGTTATATCCCCGAATATGCAACTGAACGACAATTGGAATCCGCTACTGAAGCATATATTTTACGCGTCATTGGTGGAATGTTAATGCCCGATAAATCTGAAAATCAGGTACATTTTATGTATCTTTCACTTTTGGCAAATTTAAATGAAGTAAGGACGTATAGTTAGAGTTTCGCATGTTTAGGGTTCTTGTATAGGGAACTCTGCCGTGCAACAATTGGGGCGACACATGACATAGGTTGTTGTTTAATGCTGCTACAGCCATGGGCACGGTACCAGCTTCTATTTCTTGCGCCGATAGTTAGAGAAAATTATGTATATCCCATTACGTTAAGGTAATAAATATAAGTATTATATTTATTCTTTGAGAACTTACATTTGCATGCAGGTTATTCATATTTTATATGTATTTGAACAGATGGTGCAGTCTGAAACAGTTTGGTCATATAACTATGGACGTTGAAAGCATTAAAGTATGATTAGATTGCATGGGACATAATACAGTAAATTTTGTAATAGTTTACCTTAAGTACATGCATTTTTAAGCTAACTTATTGCATATAATCAGTATTAATTTTTTTCTATTATTTCACAGTTTCAATGGAGGCTATATATTACAGATGAAATTACGGAATGCTTCCCATCAGAAGCTTTCCAAAATAGCCACATCTGGAGAGCAAACACAGCATTAATATGTTTTTCAGATTATGGAATGGCACCAACCGGATAAGGTCTTACGCCAATTTGGGATGCAACAAGCAATCCCCCAACCACCTATGAACCTTGACGAAGTTCATAGAGTTGATATGCACAGTAATCATGCAGAAAACTGGGCTGAAAGGCATTCAACCTAGATCCGATTTTGGAGAAAACGTTCTAGACGAATTGTTCAGGGTCTTGAAATTATGTACAACAATTTCTCACCATTATATGAGTACATCAAATGGTTTTATACTCATAGTTGACCATTTATTTTCCCATCGTCAGGACTTCAGGATGTGAGGAGTAGCTCACATTATCAACAAACTTCAAATCCAGACCCTCCTATAGAGCTTCACAGGCACACTCGATGGCATGGAATTAGTCAGAGGATGAATCAACCTATTTCAGCAGAGGTTGATGATACCAATGCACCTAGGATGTCCTTTAGTCATCCTAAACCAGAGCGTGATCTTGGGATATCATTTAGTCCTAGGTATTTATTCAATCATGGTGGGGATGATGATGATAAGTGCTATCGATCGGAGCCGCCCACCAGTAGGTTAGATGCCAATCTTTTGACTCCTATGTCACCTGTAGCACATATGAAAAGTGTATATCGATTTGGAACCCCCTTAGAGAGTGGTACCCTCTCTAATTTTGGCCTACCCATGTACTACTTTCATGGGTAATGAGTTAGGGTTTTTTGATATGGCGGACATTACTAGGACCTTATAATTTTACAGTTATGCAGTTTTAGGGTGCTATGCAATGCTGTAAATGTTATACATTTGTATTGTAAAATTTTTTTTATGTTTCTTATGTTGAAAGATAATTAATAAAAAATATTTTATTATGTAAATTACATTGATATAATTTATATTAGAATAATTATGTAGGTAACATGTTTAATGTATTATATCATTATTATTATATTACAATAATTAATAACTATATCTTAAAGATATTTTATAATAGTAATTATATTATTTTCTATAATATGTGTTTCTATTATTTATGTTGTAAGATAAATAAAAAATAACTTTAATTGCATTTCATTAAAAAAAATAACATTTACATCATGAAATTGAAAGTGATAAATTTTACACATATAAACAGTTAATTGTAGATAATATAATCATAAATTGATAATCAATGATGCAAAATTTCCCTCGATGTGCCGACTTGATAAGGGCAAGTTTTTCAGTTATGGCCTTAATTCCTACATAGTCCACAATGCTTTGGTTAGACTCTCTCCCTAAGATCCATTTCATTACGAATTCGACTTGATTTGGTCGACCTTTAAGATCTCTCCGCATTTCTGGATTAGGGCACAATTGTGGACCATTATATTCCAGCCAGTAAGATTCATTCCCGATGGGTTTAAACTCATGTCGATAAACATTGTTTACAGTTTCTAGTCTATAAACATTGTCCACGTATAGAATGCAATCAATACAGATATGAGCACAAACAACAACAACATGTGAACATGCGTACCTGTGCACTTAAAACTTCCCACAGTCATACCATCTCTCATTAAGATTTACTTTGTATGTCGAAGCCATAACTCCCTCTTGGGGGTTTTCTAACTCCTCAACCAAGAAAGATTGATTTGTTCGTGTAAACCCTCGAACAAGGTGTGAGTTAGCTTTTCTTCGATTTTCTTACATGGCATTTGTGACTGTTTCACAATAATTATGCCTGGTTGCCATCATTGCAATCTACTTGTTCCCCATCACCCTAAATAATTCTGTTAATCTAAAATATGTGGCTTTCACCAAAGCGGTTATAGGAAGATAATGAGTCCTCTCTAACACCGAATTTATACATTCGGCCAACTTTGTCGTCATATGTTCACATCATCTTCCTTCATCATATGATTGTGCTCACTTTTCCCGTGGGATCCTATTGATCCAATCGGCTACTTCTGCATTCTCCGCACGAAGATTTTCATACTGCCACTGAAAATGAGGTCGTTGCAACTTGTACATTGAAAAAATAATATGATAATTTTTAGACTTATTAACAACTGATAGATAAACATTAAAATTGATAAGATTGTAAAAGAGCAAATAACCATAAATACGATTACATACCCATATTATCAATTTGTCGATGCAACTTCTTATTGTTAAACCTCCTCATGAAGTTAGCTGCAATATGTCGAATGCAGTATAAGAATATGCACGCAAAGGTTTCCATGCACTGCTTGGGTCTCTGATTATAGATTTTATGGATTCATGTTAATCAGATATTAAGCATATCCCAGGTTATCTAATAACATATCTATGTAAATTGTTGAGAAGAAATGACCATGCCTCCTTTGTCTTACCCTCTACAATGGCAAAGGCAATTGGTACTATGTTTCGATTGCCATCTTGTGCAACAGCTAATAGTAATGTTTCTTTGTATTTTTCATATAAGAATGTACCGTCTACTTGGACAACAGGTTTACAGAAGGAAAAGCCTTCAATGCAAGACTTGAATGTCCAAAAAAGTCAATGAAAAATACCTATACCTTGCACTATTTAATGATCGTGGTATACAGGTACAGTTTGTAATTCCACTATTGTACCAGGAACAAAATGTTGCATTGCACCCAACCATTTTAAAAGATCATTTTATGATTTATCCCAATCTCCATAAAGTCGAACAATTGCCTTTTGCTTCACTATCCATGCTTTCCTACAGGAGGTTTTGTCTCGGCAACTAAAACTGAGATGGAAATGGCCAGATTTACTTGTACCAAGGACAAAATGCATGAACATATCATGTTGGAATCTAGTTTCATGTGATCTTGTGACATATGCCCAGGTGTACAAGTATGAGGCCCATCATACTTTCTAATCTCTCATACGCCTCATACTTATGTCTTCTTCAATAATCTTACCCTTATACTCTAGTTACAACAGATGCCATACATGGTACATTGGCCATGATATTTGATTGGTGACGATTCTATTACTCTGTAATCTACAGAGTTCTTGATATTGTAGTGCTTTATAGCAGAAACCATGGCCTCTTTTGTTGTGAACTGCATCCTAATGCAGAGCTTACTACTAGATGGATTCCAGCTTCTCGAAAACTCTAATGTTTAAGTACATTCTGAAATTTTTGCTACATGCATTGCATCCAGATCGAGGGTACGCATATGGGGAGGTGGCTTATACTTATGAAGAAGATTGCTAGCTCCATTAGTAGATGACGGATGAGAAGCGTCGATATAACCATCAATATCTGGGCATGGATCATGGTTGCTATCACTATCATTAGCTTCAACATACTCTTCCGGTTCACTAAAGTCACTAACATAATCACCATGGGCTCCATATGACACTTCAAGATTAGCAGTAGATGAACTTGGCCCTCCATATTCCATTTCAACACCTCTAGTTGAAAAGTCTGTCAATATAAAGTTGTTTGGCTCATCATCTTCACAGCTTGGAACTGTTGGTGACATAGATGAATAATGAAAAGATTTATACAAATTATTCATCACCACTTGTGCATCTGGAGGAGGTTGACATTCAGGATTCTCAAACAGCCATGACATATGCGCATCTGTAGTTGGCATGTATGAAGCTTCAACATCATGATGTACATCCTCAACGTTCGCATATAACTAAATTACACCGACATTAGAAAATTACTGATGAACATCAAACATGGATCTGACATCATCATCATCTTCAAGTGGGAACGTCTTATATCGGACGCATCCTTCTCCCGTGGAAATAGAAAGCCTATACTTGATATTCGATACTCTGGTTCTGCTTGTAGCTTTGATTTTTACACCAATTTTTACCTTTAATTCCTCTATTGTAATATTTTCGTCAATTCTGATAGTTCTAAGACGGTCACTTTGAAAGGTAACACCTTCTTCATTGTTGACAATTTCTCCATTATAATAGACAAGTGCAACAAATCTATTACTCATGTTGGTAAGATAGGAATAACTCTAAACAAAATGCTAACAATTGAAAACTAAGAAACAAAAGAAAAGAATGAAGAAGCACTATCACTAAACTAAGAAAACAACAACAGCAACTAAGAATGAAAATGACAATAAAAATGACAATGATAAGCACATATTTATAATGCAACATAGTCAACAAAATTTTTTGCCCATTCAAAATGTCTGAATTTGTCCCATGCATTAGTGTAATCTTTGTAATCTGACATTTACAATCTATGCATTAGTCTCATCAACTAAAGATGATATTAGAAGGAATCTGATTCCCATGCATTGGTCTTATCAACTTATTTCATATCAGAAGGAATATGATTCTCATGCATTGGTCTCATCAACTTTTTTCATATTAGCAGAAATCACCTTTCTCATGCATTAGTCTCATCAACTTATTTCATATCAAAAAGAATCTGATTCTCATGCATTAGTTTTATCAATTTATTTCATATTAGAAGAAATCTAATTGCATGCATAAGTCTCATCAATTTATTTCATGTAAGAAAGAATCTGATTCCCATACATTAGTCTCATCAATTTATTTCATATCAGAAAAAATTTGATTATCTTGCATTAGTCTTATCAACTTATTTTATTTAAAAAAAATTTAATTTTTATACATTAGTCACGTACTTTCAAACATAAATAAAACCTAAAACTTATAAATTGTGACATGAAATACGAAATCGTCACATGATTTGATGATTTTTCAACGCGGTATAAAAAAACCAAAAAAAAAAAAATCACATGGCGATTTCCCAACATAGATATAGTATCGCCATGTGATATGGCGATTTTCCAATTAATTATCAAATTGTGTTGGCCGAATTTACAATTGATGAGAAATCACCATTTCATTTGTCGATTTCTTATATGAAGTTGAAAAATCGTCATCTGATTTGGTGATTTTTTAACTAAATTTTACAATTGAAAAATCGTCATTTGAAATAGCGATTTTTCAATTAATTTTCAAAATTAACCTATTTCGATAAATAATCTAAAAATAATTTATTTACATAAATAAAAAATTTTATATTATTTTAATAAAAAAACCAAATAAGCCCCCTTTCCCCCTTAATCAAATCAAGAAAAAAACTCTTGCCAATCCAAATAGCAATTGAACTCCCATATTTTAGTTAAACAACAAATATTTATAAGATATAATACAACTAATAAAATTTATAAATAAAATATTATTAATATATATAAATTTATATAATATATAATATTTTATAAATAAATAATTCGTCGATACGAATTTTTAAAAAGAACGTGTAAACAGAAACAAATAGAAGGGAATGGGGAGACAGGTAGGTTTTGCCCACACATTTTACGAGTGAGAGAAAATCTAGTGAGAGAAAGCTCAGAGAAAAAGAAGGAAATAAATAGTGAAAAAAAAGAAAGGTAAATTTATTTATTTATTTATTTTAAGATTTTTAATTTTTCATTTTTTTTATGGGTGAGAGAAGTTGAATTCAGTTATTACTATTTCAAGATTTCTTTTGCTTAGATCATCGAAAAAAAAAGGGGAAAAAAAGAAAGAGAAAATCCTAAAGAGAAAAAGGTTAAATTTCCGAGAAATTTTTGCAGTAATTTAATATCTTATTGTTTATTGATTTATTTTCATGTATACTTCTGCGATAAAATCAGAGTTTCTTGCAAAAAAGAAAAAAAAAGTCATAGACAGTGCAGAAGCTCTTATTAAGTCTAGGGAGATCCTGATGTTGGTAGCATGTTTTGCAGGGGCTGATTTTAGGGTTCGAACAGTGAACATGGATAACAAGTAGACACTTGCCCATTTTGCCAGCTACGAACTCTTTTTGAGAATCAGAGAGGGAATTTGAAGTAGAAATTGGGGAATTGAGATTGAATTTGGAATCGAAAACTTTTTTTCCAGAGGGAGGAGGAAATCTGGAGAGAGAGAGAGAGAGAGAGAGAGAGAGAGAGAGAGGAATTGGTTTAATGTTGAATTTGCATTGCGATCGTTTGTGTACGCGATGGCGGCGGCAAAAGCAACGGCCGTTACGGTGAGGCGGAAGGTGAGGTGTTTCGAAGAGCTTTACAATGCAACCGATATAATCTATGAACCAGAGGCACGTAAGCTCCTATTGTCTCTTTATTAGGGTTCCTTTTAATTTTATCAGTTAGAAACATTTGAATATTAAATTCAGTTTTCCAAATTTTAATTCATAGTGTTTTTAGTTTCCCGGATTCTAGTTAGCTGTGCAATTTGTGGAAATTTTGGTAAATGTAATCATGAAATCTGCAGTATCAGTCCACTCTGATGTGGTTGGCCTAAGTTAGGAGTTAGGGTTTTGGTTCCTTATTGGAAACTGGAATGGTTCTTTCCTTGTTTGTTGTGTTTAGTTGCACTACATGGTATGGCTCTGTATAAGGCCTGTGTGCAGTTTAGATGCAAGTTTTTGCTAATATCCGGTGTTAGTTTAGTTGTTACTAATTAGAGCATTTTATGCAATGAGATATAGTTACTTGATTTTGTTTACTGATGCCTTATTTGATGCAGTTTGATCTGCTTTTTAGATCCCACCTGTTTTGAGAGGGATTTATTGCATGAAAGGGCCAGCGCATGAGATGGATCAGAGTATTGAGAAGAATATGGTGGGAACAGGGTAATCTACAATCTGTGTTCTCAACTTGCTAAATTTTCTTTGTCAGTCATCTTAGTGTAATGTTTTAGGTTGAAAGAAGGTATAACATCTATTTATCGGTTCAAACAAAGGAAACCTCGTTGGATATATGGTATGTGGTTATGGTTAACTTTAGAAATTTTCTCGGTGAAGAGTGTTGAAAACTAGGAGGATGAGAAGTTTGGTGGGGAATGAAGAACGATAGAATAGAAAATTACTGTACTTTTGGGCTCATGTGCTTTCTTTAAATGATTTAGAAGTGGAATGCTAGAAAGTGATGCACTTATTTCTTATTTTTTGTCTTTCGTTTCCTATCTCTTTTTTCTTTCTTGACTTCAGCTTGTTTGGCATATGTAGCAAACGCACTCCCCACATTGTTTCCATTTTCTTAGTTCTCTCCTGAATAAGTAAAAAAGTCCTTGCCATGCAAGCACTTATGACTTAAGAATTGGATAACATCTCAATGCAACATCAGTAGAAAGGGGAATATTTAGTAGTCAGCATATATGGTTCCTGTTGTGGGATTGGAGTGGTTTATCTTAAGCCACCTGGTATTTTGGAATATAAAGCCTGCATCTTTTTTACTTTTGGTTGCAACCAATACATGATGCTAATTTTCTGCACTTAGCAGTATCAATGATGAAAATTTTTTTCAATTAGAAATTTTATTGTTTTACTTCTAAGCTACGCTGCTGGGACTTGGGTATGAGTATCCAGTGTTGGCATGCGTATAGATGTTTGACTCGTCATTTGCCTTGAACATAGGACAAGGGGATAGAGCATAAAAGGGTCCAAGAGAAGTATAGGGGTGTAAGGACTTGTTTTAGGTGATAATTGTAAGGGATGTTGAAAATGTTGATATGTTTTCTTGCATACAGTTTATGTAAACTGTAAAGTCAACTTATTTGAAGGGAGCCACAAAATTTTATGGTTGCATATTTAAGGAAAATTGGAGAGACAAGTCTTCTTGTGCAGAATTGGGCCATTTATCTTTTATTGAGCCCGAAATGCTTAAAGATTATAATCAGTTGTTTATCCATTTTATTTGAAGGTTCAGCAAGAAAAAGTTGAAGGCTTATTCCAAATAAAGAAAATTAAACCTTTGTGGGCCTAAGGACTAAAACCCAAGTTGAAAACTCTTCTTTTCTCTTCTGCCATAACGCAGCAACTGTTAAGTACCCAAAAGAAAAAAAAAAAAAAAAAGCAACTGGTTCTTTCTCTTCTAGATGCGCAACCAAGAGGAAGCCATGAACAGCCACGTTTTTTCCTGCTATGTTTTCTCTCGATATTACCTTCTCTTCTCTTTTTCTCAACTTATTGATTTGTATTTTTTGATCTCTTTGAAACATTCCCAATATTTTCACACCTTTCTCAACTCATTAATTTTCATTTGTTATTAGTTTTGTTACTTGAGATTCGTTATATTTTTTTTGCGCATAAATACATGTTTGTTAAAAGGCATGGGTCTTTGGCTTTCTGTTTATTATTTGCTTAATTCTGCTTTTTTCATTTTAGGTACCAACAAAAACTGTAAAAAGAGTAATTAGGTGTTACACGAGCAAAAAGGTTCATATGAAAGCAGAATCTGGAAACTGCAACGTGTGCTCTGCTCCTTGTTCATCTTGTATGCAGCTTGGTATGACTCAAATGGGATCGAGGAGTGATGAATTTTCTGATGAAACTGATCATGTAGCTATTGCAAGTCATTATTCTATCAATAGGGGTAAAACAGGTGATAGCTTACAGCATATCCCCAGTGAAGCGAGCAACTTACTCGGTGTTAATTTAAGTCATGATTCTTACTCTGAAAATATAGAAAGTAAAGCAAATATAAGATCAGCTGACGTATCTGATGTATCAGAAGATGTCGAGACTCAGAGAATGTTCTGGAATAAGTACGCTGGTTCCAAAGGTGTTGAAGGCCTTGATGATAATATTTCATGTGCTAGTAGAGCTAGTGATGTAACTGCAGCTTTCAGTTATTGTAACAAGGATTTAGAGAGTAAGATTTCATCTCATAGGTCAGCTTCAGTTTCACGTTTAGGATCTGCAAAGGTGCTCTCTTCCCAGGAGGCAGACTTGTCAGAACTTCCTTCTATAAAGGAGTTAGATGCTAGCAATAGTTCACTGAGGATCCAAAGTCCATATTCACATTCTCGAAGTGGCAAAAGTACGATTGGAGGCAGTTCCGATATTTCTACCAAAATCCTTTTGAAGTCAGAAGTAGATATTGACAACAATAGTGGGGGCTCACCGGATAAAGCTGGTAAAAGCTTGAATGAAGACGAGCAAGCTGAGCCAAATGACTTGGTTGAGTTACCTGACAAGCGGGAGTCTCTTTCCCAACCAGTTCCTGGGGATGAGAGTTATGAATCTGATGCCACAGAACTTGATGTAAGTAATTTTATTTATTCTTTGGGAAATTTTTAATGAAGAAAATATGCATGCATGACTGGCTATCTCTAGATTTTTTTAGGACTGACATTCTGAAGTTGTCTGTTTAGCCTAATGTAGTCAATCTGAGAGGAATTATGTTAAAGATGCCATATTTTAATTGGTTTTCCTTGTGATTTGCTCTTGGGGTGCAGGTACCATAATTAGGAGAACAGGAGTAGTGATTATGATATTCTTAAACTTATTTTGAGGCTTCTGACTCTGGCGAGATCCTCTATTTGTTAAAAGGAATCTTTTAAGGAATAACAAATTCATGGAAAATGAATATAGAAGTCCTTGAAGTTATCATTTTGTTTAAGAATAGTAAACTGGATGCCATCAAAATTATATTACTTAGAGAGAAGCATTACTGATCTGTTTTTTTTAATAAATTTATTAATGCTTATTTTTTTGCATCAATAATTTTGCTGATTTATCTTTTCTTTGTTTCCCAAATTTTTCTGGAATAGGTTAAGATATGTGATATTTGTGGGGATGCTGGACGAGAAGATTTGCTTGCTATATGTAGCAAGTGCACGGATGGTGCAGAGCACACGTAAGCGTAAAAATCTCTTTGTCCATATTTTTGTTGGCAGGTTTTTTGCATTTCTATTTAATTGTTATCTAGATGCCTATATTCATTGGTGAGTTATACATTAGTAATGCTATTTGATCAGTTACTGTATGCGAGAAATGCTTCAAGAAGTTCCTGAAGGTGATTGGATTTGCGAAGAATGCAAGATGGCTGAGGAAACTGAAAGCCAAAAGCAAGGTTAGTTATCAAACTGATGGAGTAGAAAAGGTACTCTGACAAGAGCAAAAGGCTTGTTCGTACTGACCTCGTTTTGCAATTGAATTTTCAAGGTTTGGATGTTGAAGGAAAAAGAGCAAACAAATTTAGCTCAGGTTCACCAAGCTTAGGTAAGAGACATGCAGAAAATCTTGAGGGGGCTTTGGCTCTGAAAAGGCAGGCTGTTGAAACAAACATGGGATCACCAAAATCGTTGAACCCTGGCGGAGTATCTGCTATGTCTCGAGAAGGTTCATTCAAGAACTTAGACAAGGGGAAAGTGAGGCCACATCCACAAATTTCTCTTAGCAGTTCTGGTAACGATATGCCGGAAACTGTATGCTCTCCTACTTCTGGTCCACTACTGCGAACACCCAAGGGTAAGTGAAGTGATTTTGTTGGCTAAAGATTTTTCCCAGATTTGTTAATTTTAAGCATTGGCATATTGTTCTACTTGATACAGGTACCTTATTGAAATCCAATTCATTCAATACAATAAGCTCCAAACCCAAAGTGAAGCTTGTAGGTGAAGTTGTTCTTCAAAGACAGAAAAGTGCTAGAGAACGTGTGTTCCTTGATGCCAAGGAAGAACGGGCTAGAATGATGGGCAAATCCATGTCATTTAAATCCACTAACTTAGGAAGGTTAAATACTGGGGAATCAAAGATTAAAATGTTATCATCTAAATATCATCATGTTGAAGATCTAAAGGGATCGAAGCAAGTCAAAGGGCGGATATCATTAGAAAGGAAAAATTCCTTGAAATTGGATCGCTCTAGTTCTACTGTCTCAGCATCTAAGATTGATCAGAAATTTACACCTCCTGCTGATACAATTTCTCATTCATCTGCAAGCAACAACCAAGAAACTAAGGTTGTTCAGTCTGGCGGAAAAGCAAGTACTTTATCAAGATCAATCAATAATCTAGCTCGTAAAGTTGTTGAAAATGCAGTTACTTCTGGTAGGTTGTGACATTCTGATTAAGAGACCGCTTTTTTTTAGTCACCTTGACTATAAGATTTAGCTGTGTGTTCGGTTTTTTTTTACCTCTTCTTGTTATTGTCATTTTGTTTTGGCTGATTCCAACATTTAAAGAGCATTCTTCTTATTTGCAGCTGTTGAAGTTTCATCCGCTAATGGGCGAATTTCTTCTGAGCAAAAGCTAAGCCAAGTAAGCCCAAAGGAGGAAACCTCATCAAGTTCTTCACGGACTGCTGAGAAGCAACCTAGTAATTTTAATGGACTTATGTCAGATGTGCTATCTCAGTCATTAGATTCAACAAATCAGAGTGAGAAATTTAGAGAGAGCTCTGTTAGTCGCTCCTCAAAAAGTGTTGGATGTGTAAAATGCAAAGAAACGGGTCATACAGATGAATATTGCTCAGTCTCTCAGGCTTCTGGGGCTGATATGCCTGCTCCAAGAATTTCTAGGGAGGAGATAAATAAAGGCAATAAGCTGAAAGCTGCAATTGAAGCAGCTATCCGTTTGAGGCCTGGAATCTGTGAAAGAACTTCTCAAGATCCATCATCTGTTTCCAATAAAGCAAAGAATATTATTTTTGTCGAAGGTAATCAAGAAGGGCCAACAAATCTTCGTAATCAGGCTTCCATCGGTAGTATGAAGCTGCTTAATTCACATTCAACTGATGCTGTTTCCATAGTTTCTTCTGTTGGCAATCTTTCAATGAGAGATATCTCTGTCCCTTCTTTAGCCACAGTGTCTGCTGTCTCGAAGATGTCAGCCATCCCAGAACATGAATACATCTGGCAGTAGGATTCTTGTCCTTCTATTGAACTTTTTTTTTTTGGTTAAAATAATGCTTCATTTTTGTGTCATTTGTGGCTGCTGTGTTTTTTAAATGAGGTAGATTCTGTTCCTTTTATGCAGGGGGGCTTTTGAGGTGCATAGAAGTGGAAAAGCTCCTGCCTCTTGTGATGGAATTCAAGCCCATCTCTCTACCCTTGCATCACCTAAAGTGCTTGAAGTTGTCAGCACTTTTCCCCACGAAGTTTCCTTGAATGAAGTACCTCGCCTTAGCACTTGGCCGGCACAGTTTCATGACAGTGGTCCTAAAGAAGATAATATTGCTCTATACTTCTTTGCCAAGGACCTAGAAAGGTAGATATGAATATATATATATATATATATATGTATATGTATATGTATATAAATATATATCTGTTCACCCTCTTCTGCCCTTCCTTTCTCCAATTGGGTTTATTGTAGAGGTGAAAATTGGGTGGTTCGATCATTTCGAGTTGGTTATATCTGTCAAAGGAAATTTATGTTTTTTTGACTTTAGATCATTTAGGACTTGGGTCTAAAGTTAAATCAATTTAAGTTCAAGTGTTTCTGGGTCACTCGAGTTCTGGTTAGGCGGATTTGGGTTATTGAGTTTTCTTGGTCAAATCATGTTGGGTCACGTTTGGGTGGGTTTTCTGCGTTCAAGTCTGTTTTGCTCGCTCTAGGTTGATTATATTTCTCATTGATTTCTGTTTTTTAAAATGTTATTTGATGGTGCAGTTATGAGAAGAACTATAAGGTTCTTTTGGATGCCATGGTTAAGAATGATCTTGCCCTCAGAGTAAATCTTGAAGGTGTTGAACTCCTGATATTCCCATCGAACCAGCTTCCTGAAAGTTGCCAGCGTAAGGATTGTCGCAAAATTAAGATATTCAAATACAGTATGGTATCCTGTAACGTTACTTTTGGTTGTACTGTATACTATGAGTGAAGATTCATGACTACATATGTTTGAAGGGATATGTCTGTTTGTCCGCAACCCACCATTTTGCTTTTTAGGTAAAATTAAAGTACGGTCATGGGGTTTAATTTTGATATTGCTCCTTGCGCACTTGCCAAATATAAACAGCAATGTCTCAAATGACATCCTCAGCTATATTAATTGGATATGGAAATTCCTTAATGTTCACAACCTCTAATGGTGCTCTCAAACTTTTTCCCTTTGATTGTTCCTTTTGAACTTTCTATTTTGGTTCGTCTCTCTTAGTCTGCATCTGTTGAAACCTGCTATAACTCACTATTTCTATTCTGGATCTGTTATTGGGAGCAACAGTTTTGCAGAGGTTATACAAAAGCTGTTGCTATGGAAATATTAATTCTGTTAAAATGCAATGCTTTAAAACAATTGGATGAGCCTGGAATACCCTACCACAATAGGAGGATAAAAAACAGCCATGTATGTTGAAGAAGCGTCTATTTATTCCATGAGTGTGATAATTGTATCAGGTGTGTTTTAGCAAGATGTGCAATGTGGTTGATGTTGGGTTTTGGCATTTTACTCTTTAGTTTTGGGTTGATAACATTGACGGCAATGATACCATTTGCCGGATGTATTTAAATGAAGGTTTGGAGAATGACTTAATTCTGTCTTATGTAGATCATTTTCTTGGAGTTATTTAAGTCTATCGAGTAATTTTCATTGCGTGGCTTCCTGTTTCAGCATTGGCACAACTCTTATCTTTACGTTTTTCTTTTTCTCTTGACTTGTATCAAATCAATATTCTCATTCTCTTAAGTTGTATTGGATTGGATTTGCTAACTGTTTTATCTTATATCCTTTGAGAACTTTATTTCTTTGGATCTATTTTTATTTTTGTGTCCTAGTTTTTAGATTTTGTTTTTGTTGGATTTTGTGATTCCCTCTTTGGTATGGTTTTAATTTTTAATTTTTTTGGGAGGGAAATAATAGGACGCTAAAATTTGTTATTGGCTGTTTGCAGGTTGGAATTCCTTATTATTCCTCTGGGGCGTTTTCAAGGGAAGAAGACCAAACTCTTCAAATTCCTCAAAGAGTGCATGCATCCCTGATGCAACTGTGGTACGTTTGGAGAGAGAGATATTTACTAATATTTCTCACCCAGTGGATGATGAATCAGCCAAATGTGACAGTTCATGCAACTTAGTCCCAGTAACCATTTCTGTTGAAAAGATGTGTATCCCAACAGATAGAGTTGGTGATAACAAGGTATATTCTTCTGAGCAGACCGGAATAAAAGCAAAATCGGAGGAGCAAGATGGAAAAATTGGCACCAAATTCTTGTCGAGAATTGCAACAAGCAGCACACAGGTGCATCCAGAAATGAAATGCACCAGTCCTCCTCTGGTAATTTGTTCTTCTGTCATTGTGTATTATTTAAAAAAAAAAAAAAAAACACTGTTGTTGCAATGGGTGATTTCTTTTATTTATTCTTGCCTTTATTTACTAATCTTGATCCTACAATCAGCTATAGAGTGTTAATTATTTAGTGACATAACCAAACATTCATTTTGCTTGAAGTATCCATGTCTGAAGCCCATATTCATTTCTGATACATATTCGGACATGTCTATGGGGATATGAGTATGGCCTTTCAAGGACCCTCCAAATACATGAAAAAACTTTGAAAATATTGAATATAAACTTATCGGACATATACATGTGTTTGACACGCCCGAGTCCGATTAACGTAGTTCTAGCCTTAATTTTTTGGGGAAAGCCTGGAATTGTCCATCTCTTCTTCGTATTCAGATTTTTTGGGGAAAGCTGGTAGTTTCAAGCATCACCGCTTTCTGTTGTTTCTGATTTGGACCCGTTTTCTAATGCAAGATCATACTTTATAATCACTGGCCTTATATGAATCTTGACCTTTGCCATTATTTCACAGGAAGATAGCAAAGTTCCAGATTTTAGATTGGACACGGAGCTCAAACCTTGCCTTCAGTCTACTGAAATCAATATCAGTTCTTTTGAAGTCCAGAAAGAGGAAAAGCATTTAGAAGATTATCCATCTTTAAACAATCTCCCGACAGGAAAACAAGAGGAAGTTGTTGTGGGAAAGATTGATGGAGAGTCTGTTAAAGTTAGGGATTCAGAGGATGATGGGTATGCTGATGGAAAAACTTCTTCAAATAGAGATTTCAATTGTTGGCAGTCAAATCATCGAAAACGGCCATTCTTGGATCTTACTGAAACCGTTTTAGAAACTTCAGATGATACAAGTCAAAATATGCCATGGAATGAGGTGAAGAGTGTTTCTGTAGATGGAGGAAGTGACAATAAAAAGCTGAAGACAGGTTTCAGCGGAAGATACCAATATAGTAGTGGTAGAGATCAAAGTCCTTTTAGTGATGGTTTAGCATCACATAGACATGATCTGGGTTCCGGTTCTTCCGTTGACGACATTGCTTGTGAAGAAAAAGTTATCACCGAGGACATGGGAAGCGGAGAAAGGTTCTTCTTTCCTGTGGATTTGCATTGTGCAAGGGAGCTTCAGGTGGGGGACAACTCTAAACCGTGGAAGGAGCTCTCTGTACAAGATGAGGACCAAGTTCATGATGCCTTGCCCAATCTTGAGCTTGCTTTGGGGGCTGAGACTAGACCACCAAACAAGGGAATCCTGCCTTTCTTTATCAGAACAGTAGACAAAAACGACTACCAGGGCAGCGCCCTGGATAAGGTAATGGGAAATGACGAGGAAGAGGAAGATGATGTATCTGCATCACTTTCTCTTTCCCTCTCATTCCCTTTTCCCAAAAAGGACGGAATCCGAAATCTGGCTCTAAAACAGAGCAGCTCATGCCCGAAAGGCATCCTATGAATACTTCCCTCCTACTGTTGGGAGGCTTCTGTGACAAATCGGCTCAATGGTAGTGCAAGGTTGTTTATATGTTACGGTGCCCTCCATGAATGTGGTAAAAATGTGTTTAGGTCACTAGTTCATCTGCACTGGCCATCCATTCGGTTTCCGTAGGAATTTTGTGTTCAATACATCTGTTCATAACCCGTTCAGAACTTAGCAATAACTTTTTCTCATCTTTTTTGTTTGTTTGTTTCCTTTTTTTTTTTTTTTACTTTTTTGAGTGCATAGACATAGTCACAGGCTGTTGTATATTAAATAGAATGAAAGCCAGCTTACTTCAAAATATCACAAGAAATTTGCAAACCAATGCTCCGATCTGTGTTAATTCTGATTTCTTTTTTGTTTCCTAGATTTTCTTTTCTTTTGGTACAAACGAAGTCATGCTCTATGAATAGGGGACTAGGTTGAAAATGTTAGAATCTGACTTGTTAGATTTTACTTTTAAAGGTAATTACATAGATCGACTTAGAGTTTCTTTTTTTTTTTTATTTCACTTTGCTCGCTGATTTTCATCATTAATATTTGTATGGTTACTGCGTCGGAGGTTTATTTTGCACGGTATCAGGGAATTGATAGATGCTGCAGACTAATGATTTCTATGGTTATGAATTGACCTACCTAAGTACTTATCTTATCTTAACTTTTTATTTAAAAAAAAAAAAAAATTGACGGGTGTTCTCGGGATAAATTTTTTGAAGTTGTTTTAACGTTGTTAGTTATGGTAATAAAATTATAACAAATGAAATAGTAAATAATTATATTCATTATTTTTTATGCATTGCATGAAGATATTTTTCATATATAGTAATTTTAAAGAATATTTTTATTATAGTATTATTGAGTAAACTCTTTTTCTTTTTTAGTATTGCTCGTATGCAAATTCTTTTTTTTTTAAATACTCATATCAAATATTTTTATTTAATATATTTAAATATTTGAAGATATAATTTTTTAAATATATAAATTTTTTTAAAAAAATAAAATAATTATGTTAGATATATATACATATTTAATAATTATCAGAGTTTAGTCCAAGCGGGTTAGAAGATTTGAAAGGAGGAGAGATGCTGATTTCACAGCAATGAAAACGAAAAAGGATCTACTCGGGTTCGAAAACGTGGAAAGAAGAGTGACACAGCAGGTTCCCAGTAGTAAAAACGGCAAAGGGTCCAACCGGATTGGAACCGGTGAGCGATTCCACAATATTAAAAACGAAAAA
>JBBYHM010000026.1:16037189-16058901 GCA_038381775.1 Adansonia rubrostipa
GACCAATTTCACCTAGCCAAAATAGATTAGTGGTGACTCCAAGTCAAATGGTCATTTTGTAACGACCATTTAAGGTTGAGTCGAATGAGTGATTCATCTACACGAGTCGATCCCTAAAAACAAAAGAAAAAAATATAGGAATGAGAGATTACTCACGACCGAATATGCTTCCCGTCCATCTTGCAATAGTAATCTAGTATACATCCCTAGTCTAGTATACATAAATTGTCTGTGCACCATTATAAGGTAATTATGAGAAATAAAAGAAATAGACTAAAAGACGTATACTAAAGTATTTATTCATGTACTTGGAGCAAAATTGCCTTCTTGATCAGCAATTGTTAGAGGTACTTTTCTTAAATTAAATGTTACAAGTTTTATAAGAGCTTGACTTTCTAGCCTTGTTCTTTAGATCATTCAATGTACTTTGTAAAAAATCAAATATTTATCTTTGCATATATTGTTTATGCATAATAAAAAAATTTGTATTGAGTCTAAAAGAATTATAATGAATAATTTGAAAGCATGGAACTAGTATTTAAACATGCCTATAATTTATTTTTGTTTGATTTTATGCATAGTTATATGCTATATATGCCATAGAATTTTTATGAATAATTACATTCTAGTTAAGCAAGAGAATTAATTCTTGATCTCTTGTTACAATCAAATTAATAGATAAATCCTCCAAATTGTTAATTTAAACATGTTTCGGAATATTTGAATTAGAGGAAAATGGATTAAAGCAAGAGAATTTATGGCATATTAAAACATGTCTAATATGGGTTATAAAAATCATGAAATCTTAACTGTTTGTTAATGATTCTAGTGTGTCTGAACAAATTGATATATGGGCTATATAAATGGAGCATAAAATCATGATTTAGAGTTTTTATTTTCATGAATTATAGACTAAAAACATGAAAATATGAATGAAAACATGAAATAGGCCTGAACAACTCAGATAAGGTCTAATCCAGTCAAGCTCAACTCAGTTAGAGGTTAAAGACAAGCTGGGTGCTTGTTCCAATGAGGCCCATTCATGCTCGGTGGTGTATGTGGCATGTGGGCCATCAAGAATTGCTTGTTCTAATCTAAGTTTTTTAAGACATACTTATTTTTTCATTTTTGATTTTTGTATTTTTTTTAGAAGTTTAGGAATTTATGAGATATTTATTATTTACTAGTTATGTTTTAATAAATAATAAGTATGTCTATGCACAAGAATTTTGTAATTTTTATTTCAAGATATAATATTTTGGCATGTTTAGAATATTTTGGTGATATGTACTCTTTTATAAAGCATCCAAAAATTCATAGTCTCAACCTACAGATAAGTGCATATTTGTAAATAAAGTTCATTGTTGGCATACAATATTAATTTGCTCATCCATATATCATGAAAGCAAGCATGTCATGCAAATTTTATAGATACATTTTGCTATGCATATTTTATATGATTGAAAGCAAGCATGTCATGGAATACATAGGTCGTATGTAAAATTTTGCTACATATAGGAACGATTTCATTGTTAAGGATCTAAATCATTAGCTTGGAATTAGACACAACATTTTAAGTTTAAGGATAGCAGTTGATCGAATAGCTGTAGTTTTTGTAATATATGAATCCAAATTTGTAAAATTGACTTAAGATCCAAATTTGTTTATTGTCCTTATTAAATCAACATATTATTGTCCGAATCTGAATCAAATTAAATAACATTATCTATCGAATATTTGAATCCGCAAAAAAAAATCCAAATTTAGTAAGTTAATTTCCTTTAAAGAAAACTATAAAATTAAACAAAAATGAATTTTAATTCAAAGTCAATCATAGTTAACAATTAACAAACAAATTCTAAAGTACAAAAATAACAACTCAGACAACAAAATAACCAAGATACAAAAAAAAATAAGAAGAACTAATTCCATTAATTAAAGTATTTGTTACATAAACTAAAAATGATTAGTAACGGAAAATATATAGTAATGTTTTAAAGTTAAAATTATTAATAATATAATATATATAAACTATCATTAATCATATAGTTACTTCGTATGGTAGATTATAATATATGCCATATACTATTACATTATATATTATATCTTATGTAATATATTAATATAAACATTACATAACATTATTACATTACCTTAAATAATATAATATATTAATATTGTTGATAATATTACATTGCGAAGTTATAACACTATTGATATTACATACATATACTATTAGAGATTATATATTATAAAAGGAGATATTCATTTAATATTGGTGTAAAACTACATTAGTTTTACTAACTTTTATAATTTTTTATAATATTTATATTTATTTAATCTACCAGTCATATTTAATATTCTATATACATAGATCATGCACTTTTAGTTTTGAGTAAATTAAAAATGACATAGTTAATATTCTATTTACATAGATCATACATATTTAATTTTAAGTAAATTAAAAATATCTAATTATTTATTTTTAACTGTTAAATATATACTTAAAAATAATATTTTCAATTAATATGATAGAGATATCAAATCAATTAAAAATTTTATATGCACGACGAGTACAATTATATTACTAAATCTAAATATTGGTTTGTTAAAATATTAATCTTACAAGAAGTTAACACAAATATGTAAAACTAATTTAATTTTATACTAAAACAAATGAATCTCTCTCCGTATTATAATATTGAATAAACTGCATTAGTAGTTACTCAACTTTTATTGCGCTTTCATTTTAGTCACCCAACTTTCAAGATTATTAAATAAAGCACTAATATTATGAACTTTTTGAAATTTGGTCACCCAGCTGTTAAATGGTTAACAGCTAGATGACTTAGATTTATTTTTTCCAGCTGGATTAATACATATCTGAGAATTAACACAGCCCTGACATGACATATCAAGTTACGAACCTGGAGAATAATAGTCTGCAATCAACAAAATCAAATACATAGTTGATAATATTATCAAAGAAAAACTTACAAAGCTGTGTTCAAGAACCATGAACTACAACAAAACCAAGAGAAAATAAAAGATTAGATGTTTTTAAAATTCAAAATAGATTATGGAAACCATTCATTAAAACTTGGCTGTCCACCAAGACAGGGAGAATTTCTATAAAACCAACCATTCCTGGCTTTACCCAGTTCAGTATCAAAGGCATCTTTTACATCAATATAAGGTCAACTCAATGAAAAATAGAAATAAAGCCCAAATTCAAGTAACAAAATTAACAAATAATCTAGAATACCACCACTTAGTGATTTCTGAACATGGACCAACATTCTAAAATTGTATGTATAAGCTTTTTCTTACAAAATCATCACTGCCCTTAAATTTTCAACAAAATATAAAAAAATCAATAGCTTTTAAACCTAATAGCTTACCTTGCAAAAAAAAACTAAATATCTCAATGTTTATGTCTAAGATATTGTGTTCAACCAAGGAAACAGTAGCATCTAAAGTTCATTTCAACAATACCCAAATCAATCAATTTCTTTCCTTACCCTTGACCAAGATACCGAATCAATCAAAATTTGGTATAATGACTGAAACTTTTATTCAATTGTAGTAAAGTTAAAAGGTTACAACAAAACTAGCCTCTAAATTTTGGTTTATCCCCTAAATTTTTCTATCCAAAAATCAAATAAACTACCTAGATACCAAAAAAACCAGAATAAAAGCTTACGCATAAAATTCTCCCAACATGCAAAAAAGCACCTCTTTGAGAATTTTGGTCACCCATGTTTTTTGTCTACTTCTGCTTTTGCTTCGTTTATGCTTTACTTCTGCTTCTGCTTCGTTTATGCTTTACTTCTGCTTCATTTATTCTCTACTTCTCTTCAAAATCTTTTTCCCTAATATTCTTCTATTTCATTAATTCTTAGGAAGGTTTTAATTCTCCAGCAGGGTTAATCTGGCAAGAAAAAAATGATTCCACATCATCCAACGGTTAATCATTTAACAGCTGGGTGACCAAAATTTCAAAATGTCATACGGTCAGTGCATTTTTTAATAATTTTGACAATTAAGTGATCAAAATGAAAGGAAGATAATGGTTGAGTGATTACTGGTGTAATTTACCTTATAATATTATATTATATCAAATAATGTTATATAATATATTAAAAAAAATATTTATATGAATATTGTATATTGTAATTACACATAATTAAATAACTATTGATGTAATATATAATATGTTATTATATTATAATATATAAATATTTAAGTAATCGTATATATAATCTATATTATTACAATTATATATAGTATTCATTTAATACATATATTTGTATCAAATACAATAAGTCTATGATTATATTATAATATTATACATATAATAAAAAATATCATATTATGTTACATGATAAGTATATTTATGTCATTAGAGTGATTTAATTAATTAAGCTGATTAAGTTACCAAATATTGTTTAATAAAAGTACAATGTATCTTTAAATTTTAAATGTATTTAACATAATTAATTTAATTTTATGATTATTATATTTTGTTTTGAAAAACATTTTTTAAATTATTATTATGCTTATACTTAATTTTAGTAGCATATTAGACTAAAATTCAAGTTAGCTCATTTGGTAAAGTGTCAAATAGTTAGCCTGGCAATCCAAAGTTTGAGTCTTAGATTGAGCATAGATTTTTTTCATTTTATAAAAACAGATTTTAATAGTATATTCGGATATCTGAATCCAATCCGTGTGGATTTGGATAACATATTTGATATCCAAATTCATTATCCATATAAGTAATACGAATTCAAATAATTAATATTCGAAGGTTCATGTCCGTATCCGCTCCAAATTTGCTACAAATAGTAATTATAATAACTAAATCCGAATATTATTTGAATCCATAATATCTATATTCATAAAAAGATGGATAAGATGATTGTGGATATTCGAATCTGCACTACCCATTAACATCCCTATTCAAGTTACTTGATTTGAATAAGTTGGAATTTATTTACAAAAAGATTTTTCTTTAATTAACTGCATAGGGTACATGACATATATAAAAATTTATGCCATGAAATTTATTTCCTGATGATATTGGTATATATTTGTAAGTTATTAAAACATATATGCAATTATTTATTGTATACATATATTTTGTCATTATTGATAATCTAAATCAATTGCTTAGGATTAGTCATAGCATCTTAAGTTGATTGATTTAAATAAAATTATTAGTTATTTAAAATAAAATTTTATTTAAATAACTATATACGGAGAATAATGTTATATGTATTCGTACTATAATTGCAATTAGTATGATTTAATATTAAATTGTGTTACAATTATTCTTAATATGTAATAAAGATTTCAACATATATTCAGGAGGTATTATTAAAGTTCCAAATCGCTTGTTTAAAAATAGCCATAATATCTTGATTGGTTTAGATTAAAAAAATTGATAGTTTATTTAAAATAAAGTTTTTCTTTAAATAACTACATAAGTAAACTGAAATTGATAAATTGTCATGATTTGCAATAAATTTTGATGCATACATATTAGATATTATTATTAGAGTTCTAAATTGTTAGCTTAAGAGTAGACACCATATTGTATATTGATTGATTTAGATAGAATAGTAATTATTTAAAATAATGATTTCTTTAAATGGCTACATAAAGAAACTGACATCAATAAAAGCTATACCATGAAATTATGTGGCCCCACCGAAGGTAATTAATTTTGTAAAATGATTAAAGGATAAAATAGCATAGTATTAAAGTTATATTTCCTAAGCTTATAGGTATGGATTATTTTATTTTAGTGGTTTAAAGTTATTGCTTTATCATTAAAGTTTTATAAATTCATATGCATGATGCACTTCTAACCATAGGAATATTTTAATTTACATTTAAATATAAAGTGACTTATTCAATTAAAGTATAAGTTCCTTGCATTTTGTAGCAATCTCTACTATTATAATTAATGAGGCTTTTAGAAATTAATGCTATCTAGTGATAAATCATTTCGATTGAAACAAGTAAATTAAGCTATTTTTGAATGTAAAGACCTTGACTTAACGCTTTAAGTGGATAACTTTGTCCTCTACGAATCAAGTGTGCAACAAGGAAATAGATTAGGATATAGAGTTGTAGAAATCTAACCATGTAAATATGTACATCAAATCTTATACAATAAACCAGTTGGGGATTTATCTTAAATTGTGACAATATAAAGGATTATTAAAGGATTATTAAAAAACACTAAAGATTAGTTTGTTAAATCTGATAAGGTTCTACTTGCCACCCTTATGAGGAACCTTTCGAGAATAAAGTGTAACAATTTTAAAAATTGTGCGTGAGTACATTTCGAGATTTGAAAGATATTGTTGCTCGACTTAAGCCTTCAGAATTGAGTTTTTTGAGTAACTGCTATTGTAAAATGCCGAACCCAAATCCGAGACACCAGACTTGGAATAGATAAAATTTTCATTCCATTTTTCTTGTATTGGAATGGAACTTAATTGTCCAATTAAATTACTCATCCAACTTAACTCTAAATGGTTGTTAAGAAATGACTAAAAGACTTAGAGTCACCAATAATCTAGTATGGCTAGGTGAGATTGGTCACCTACCAGAGTTTATTTTTTGAGAGTTATAAAATACTCATAAAAACTCTGAAGTCTATATATTAACTAAAGATTCGTATGAAAAGGGCCTAAAAGTCAATCATATGCAAACTAAGACACATCCTTGTTGTGACACCCTTAAAACAATACCTATAATTACATGTTAACTAAAGTCTCAATTATGGTTGGTTTTAATTTTTTGATATTTAAATATAATTTCCATTTTTTGAAATTATTTATAATTAACGTTACTATTTTCATTTTACGTAAATCAATTTTTGCATATTTTGAAAATCAAAATATTTTTCGTACCCCCAAGAACTTGGAGGAATACAATAGCTTTATTTTTGAAAAATTAAAATTTTTTATTTACTTGTTTGAAAAGGTTATTCTTTTTTTTTAAATAATCAACGAGGCGACATTCATATATTAGTCGCACATCTATGGACTATTTTAAATTAGGGATATTGCTTTATATTTTTGAAAAATATATATTATAATCCATATATATAGATAGTATAATGAAAATGACTTCAAATAACACACATGGAATTGCAAAATGATCCTTCGATTGTGGAAAATAATCTAAATGGACCTAACATTCAAGGACATTATGTAATGATCCCAAAATGATAGAAAATGATTTAAAATGCATGGAATTTTGGATAATGATTCCTAAACCATGGAAAATGACGTAAATATTTTTAAAATGGATAAAATTGCATAAAAGTCCTTAGATCATGGAAAATGACTTAAGTGAACTCAGTATACATGAATTTGCATAAAAGTCCCTAGATCACAAAAAATAACCTAAATGACTCCAACATATATGGAATTGCATAAAAGTCCCTAAATCATGGAAAATGACCCAAATGACCCCAACATATATGAATTTGCACAAAAGTCCCTATATTATGGAAAATAACCCAAATGCCCCAACATATATGGAATTGATGAAGTTACATAAAAACCTTTAAGTCATGGAAACAACTAAAGTGACAAAAAATGCATGAAATGACACAAAAGTCCTTAATGCATAAAAACATCATAAAAAAATTTTAATAAGGTCTTTAAAAGTTTTTAACATCCCCAAATGCACCCATAAACACTTCATTCACCAATAAGCATAAAAACATGATACAATACATGATTTTTACTCTCAAAACACCGCATTAACATGAACATACCAAGAGTTACTAATATGCATGATGATGTTGCCATAATCACAATATTCTCATGAACAATAAACGTAAAAGTTATGTTTATTTCACCAATAAACATAAAAACATGATACAATACATGATTTTTACTCTCAAAATAACGTATTAACATGCACATACCAAGAGGTCCTTATATGCATGATGATGTTGCCATAATCACAATATTCTCATGAACAATGCATGGGCAAGTGAATCATGATAGTAACATATAAAAATGTCATAAAATGCATGCAACATGAATAACATGAAAGATACCTAGTATTGGGTAGCTAACAATGGTAGGAACAAGGCAAAAAATATGATAAAAACAACCACAAATCATGCAAACTTGTTTTGAAATTTATAAAAACAAGTTATCTTGATGGAAAGATGATTTTTAAGAAACTTTGAACAAAAATCAGCAAAGAAAACCAAAAGAAAACATTTGAAGATCGTAGTTCAAGATTTGGCCATAAACATGGTTTTCACACCTTTCGCTCAAATTATCACCTAAGCATGATTTAGAATCCTCAAGTTCACATAAGATGAGGAGAGAAATGAGCAAAAACAAAATAGAAAACAAGTACAAAAGCCACCTTGGATCAGACTAGGAGAAATCTTTTTTCCTTTTTCTTTTTCTCTTTATTTCTTTCTCTTTTTTCTTTTCTGGTTGTCTTCAATTGAGAACCAACTCTTTTATCTATTTTAGACATCTAAGGGGATTAAAAACCCCTTTCGCTGATCACCTCTCATCCCAATGCACTTTTACTCACTTCTTGATAATTCACTCGAGCTTGCTTGTAAGAAATCTCTCTAAGCCTTAGGTGCTCTGATCAAAGGGATTGAAACCTTCTTATTAGGGCATAGTTTCAACTAAGCTAAATAGACAAACTTAATTGCATTCCTCTAAGAAGAAACCCCTATCCAAAATGGCTATATCTTGGTTCCATGTAAGAAAAAAAACTTTTAACTCTAACCCAAAATAACATCCATTGAAATTTCACTAAAGTAAGCTCAAAATAGTTAGAAAACAACTAAACTAGATGCCATTTGGTTCTCATGTAAACTTAAAGCATTTATCTCATTATCTTAAGCTTATTTAGGCTTTAATGGCTTAAGTTATGTAGGGGTTCTCATGCTCATGTTTTAACATAAAAATGTTAGTTAAGGGCCTCATACATCGTTAAGAAGTAATCTAAAGCTATTAGGGAGGTGAAATGCAAGAAAACTTAGGTGAAAAAGCTTGATCACAATGAAAAATGTATGCAACATCCATAATTTGGTGTTATATCAATACAATTACTTCTAGAACCAAAAATCCTTGAAACATGGGATATTGTATCATTATAATATAGACTTCTATCGATACAATACATGCTCTAAGCCTGGAGTGACCAAAACCTGATGATTTATTGATACATTAATGAAATGTATCAATAGATCTTCATGAATCTCATGAAAATGACTTTGTTTTACATTTTAAAGGTTTCCAATTGATTGTTTTGGTGTCTAGGTATTTCCAACCTTCATTTTTTTTTTCACCTACCAGTATGTCGCATAGTACCTCGATACATAGGACTAGGTAGTCATCCTTTTTTTATTTCTATTATTATATTACTTTCGAATTAAGTCCCAGGGTATCAAAAATTAGTCAAAAAAGAAATGGGCATCTCATTTAAAATCTTGTATTGAGCATGGTTTGCTTGAAAAGGGCTCAAATAAAATTAAGTGTCTACAATTGCTTATTTCTTTGATACTCAACTTTTTCTTAATGAGTAAATTATTCAAAACACACATACAAAAAATGGTCTATATATGAACTATTAACTACATGTATTCAAGAGGAAAAAAGATTAAAGAATAAAAAACTAGATACAATTTGACTAGTAACTCAAAGTAAAAATGTGATAAGTAGGGCAAATGTGTTCTACAGGTAAAAGAAAACACCAATAAAGAAAAATGGCATAAAATACTTGCATTAACTTAGACACATATAAGGAAAGATTGCTAAAAATATAAAAAGAAGCTCATAAATAAATGTAGACTCATTTTTGTATGAATCTCGTTTATTGATGTTGCTCATAATACATGGTGGTTGGAATTAGGTTCAATAAATTATATTTCTATAAACAAGTTTCATAAAACTAAAAAAAAAAAAAAACTCAAAGAAAGTGGAAGAAACATCTATTTCAAAAATCGATAGGAACTTTGAAGATAATTTTGTAATCAAAATTTGTTTTAAACCTTGAAGAATTTTATTTTCTTATGTAAAATGAGTTTTAAATTTCAAAACTCTATAGTTAAAATTTCAAAAAAAATGTTTTTCTGTGTTTGTTATCATTAACTTGGATCTTGATTATGAGAGTAGTTTATTAATTATACATATGATTTCTAGTCAGAAAAGATATGCTATAAGTAAAAACTTCTTCAAGTTATTGTATAAAGATTTTGTTCATCTCCATATAGAAATTTAGGAGATTGATCAATGACAGAGTTATTAAGATTCTTGAGTTTGACACTTATGTTAGTTGTATTAAAGAAGAAACAAACTAACAAGTTCACAAATGGAGCTAAAGGAAGCACTATAGTAGAGATCATATACCTTCCTCTAAGTTTATGAATGATAATTACTCAAGAGGGATTCTTTGCCTAAAACATTTCAAGCTCCTTCACTTGACACTTGGCAAGCTTTTTTTTTTTTTTTTAAGTTTTAGTTGTTTTTGTTCTTTAAATTTAAAATTTTGATTTTAGGTTTTGGGTTTTAGTTTTAAATGTCTATTTTATTTTTAAATAATGTATTTAAATAAGTTTGTACAAGTAACTCGCAAGTCGATTCAATATCTCTATCTAACTCACTCAAAAAAATAAAAAATTATTTTTTTAATTATTTTTAATTTTATTTTTAAATGATAAATTTAAAGGTTGGTTCGCACAATAGTTCAAAAGTCAATTTAGAATTTATACTTACCCACTCGAGAAGAAATTTAAAAATATTTTTTTTAGTTATATTTATTTTTTAATTTAAGATTTTATTCGTAAACTATGTATTTAAATAACTTAGTTCGTACTTTGATTAGCAAATTGATTTAGGATATATACCTGAATCGCACAAAAAAAAAAGTTAAAATATTTATTTCATTTTATTTTATTTTATTTTATTAACTAAAATTTTTAATTTATTTTCAAATTATGCATATCAAAAGGTTATTTTGCACTTTCTTACGGGTCGATTTAATATTTGTAGCCAACTTGCATGAGAAAAAAAATATTTTATTAATAATTTTTATTTTACTTTTAACTGATATATTTAAAAGAATTGGTCTGCACATTAACTCATGGATCAATTTAGCATCTGTATACAATTTGCTCGAGAGTTAAAATAAAAAATTTATTTTAGTAATTATTTTAATTTTAAATAATGAAATTTGAATGGATTGATTTGTACATTGACTCGTAGATTTAAGATTCATATTTGACAAGTCGAAGAAAATTTTTTTAAAATAATTTATTTAAAAAATTTTGATTCAAACATTGGCCTATAAATCAATTTAAAATTCAAATACAATCTGTTCTATAATTAATTAATAAATTAAAATTTTATCAAAAAAAATTTAATCCCACCCAGCATGGGACTTTAATTCTTGTTGATTTATCTATCAACCTTCCATTGCAACAATTTTTCAAACCCCTGTTCTTAAGGAAAGCACCAATGCTGCAGAGGGCTAGGCGAGGGACTCACTTGGATTCAACTATGGCTACTGAATTTTGAACTTTTTTTGGTCCAATTACACCATTTTGTCCGTTGGATGACAGAGGTATGGCACGGTGGAGCCACATTATCTTCGTGCCACACCCATATTTTATCGGAGGCTTTAGCCCCAGTGAAATTCTTTCCTTCGATGAAGTTTTCTTTTTTTTTTTTAATTTTATTCATACGTTTTTCTTCTTCTTTTTTTTTTTTTTAAACGATAGTTTTAGCCTTTTCTTTATTTATTATTTATTTTGTATATAAATATTTTTTATAATAATTTAATAAATTATTTATTTAATTATTATTTTGAACAAAATTATGTACATAATTATTTAATAATTGTTATTTATTTTTAGTTTAAGATGTGTAAATTTATTATTTTTTAAAATATAATAATAATTATTTTAAAATAAAAATAATCAAATACATAAAATATAAATAATTTATTAATACATTTTAAACTAATATCTTTAATCAACCTTTTTCATCCTCACTTCATTAACATCATTGTTTTTACCTCCAAATGTATATTCTATTATTAATTTTAATCTTATTATTATAATAATTAATTTTATTTTTATTCTTATTTTTAATCTAATCGGAGTCCGTCCTTAGCTCATATTCATTCAAATGGTTTAAACGAGATTGGTGTGAGGATGTGAAGGTGAACTGCAATAAAGATGTCTATGAACGAGATTGGCAACTCAAAAATGTTTTTTGTATTTCTTACCCAAGCACTAATCGAGCCTAACTCGATCCCAAGACTTTTATTGTCTATGAATAATAAATTAAAAATTAAAAATATTAAAAATATTTTAATATTAATATTTATATATTTTATAATTAATTTTATATAATTTTTAAATTATTAAAAATAATTTAAATCGAATTGATTAAATTTAAATAAAAATATGTTAAAATTTAGATCCAACACAAACTGAGTTAAACCTAATGGGCCAGAGAGTTAGCCCGGCCTGTGGATTTCTTGGCAAGAACTTGTTACTGAAGAAGTTGGTGAGAGACCAAACAAGATAGTTTTGCAAGCAACCGGTCCCATTCTAGATATTTGCTTTTCCCATTTAATCTAACCTTTCTATAAATACAAAAATATCCTTTATAATAATGTCATTAAGTGATCAAATCATATTTCTTTTTTGTTTTTTATTTTTATCTTAACCAATTTAAAATATTTTTAGTTTTTATCATCATGAATAAAAGTTACTTTCTTATGTAAAAATTAAAATTACATTTAGTCAATAATCGAGTGAATTTGATAAATTTTTATTTTCTTTAACTTTTAATTCATTGATTAAATCTTAACAATCTCTAATGTATAAAAAAAAAAGTTATAATTACTAAGTCAACTATTTAGATTTTGTACCTATTTTTCTCCAAACAATCTCTCTTGATTGTTAATGTTTTTCTTATCACCATTCTTATGGTTTTATTATTGAAGTTTTTTATATTTTTTATTGGAAAGGGTCCGTTCCTCAATTTTTTTCAACACATTTGAGTAAATATATGAAAATTAATTATTCTATTTTTTAAATATTTTTATTTATTTTCAAATTTAATCATTATATAATTTTTTTAATACGGATATTCTTCAATTTTGTCATAATCTAATTATTGTATTTAATTACTATTATGTCATACAATGAATGAAGAGAATTAAAAAATAACTATAAATATCATTTTAACACACATATATATATATTTAAAAACTCTAATATTTCCATGAAATAAAGAAATGAACCATTCTTTTTTCTAACCAAAAAAAAAAGTTTATAGAGCTCAAAAGTTTTGGTGAAAATAAAAATGAAACTCAAAAGTAATACAAATGATTTTAGATGGATATTTCTGTCATATCATGAACCGGCAACCGACAAAGCCGCCGCAAAAGCAAGTTAGAAGCTTACAATTGCGAGCAAATTGCAGAAACTGGAACAATAGAAAACGTTCCTTTTTAACAAAACAAAGTTTCAACGTTTCGGGCCATCACTCAATTTTCATCAAAATCATTTCTGCTCTTAACCTTTCCCAGGTAACATTTGAAATCATCAAAAATCTCTGGCTAATTCTTTTAGATTCTATTGTTCTTCGTCTGTTTAAGCCAAATCCGTATCTGTTTTTTTTTTTTCCAGATTTGTTTGTGACTCAGCATTCGGTAGTTTCATGATCGGCTATTAAACCAAGTAGATTTTCCACTTTTACATATCAAAATTTCATTTAGATTTATTTTCTGGGAAATGATTGGTTTACTGGGTTCTCTTTATTTCTGCTGAATCATTTCCTTGTTTTTTGTTTTCAATTTTTTTTTTCAGATCGCATGTTTTTTCTCCCTTGTTTTTGTTTGGTTCTTTACGTTTGACCGTTGAGCGACAAGTCAGAAACTAAAAAAAGAAGTTATTCGGATTAATTGTTATGTTGTGTTCTTTATCAAACTTTGAAATGAAATCATTTGCCTTTGAGGTTGTTAAGAACATTTTATTTAGGTTACGCTCATCTTGTGTCTTGGTAGTTGTCCTTTTAAGCTTAGCAGTTTAATTGTACGTAAAATTTGAATCCAAGTCTCTTTGTCTTTTATATGTTTTCAATTGCATTTGTTGAATTTTTTTTTTTTTGTTTTAATTGAGGGCATTCTGTTCTTTATTGTCTACTAATTGTTTGGCTGGGGAATTTCCGTTTATGTATATGTATTGCAAAATTTGCTAAATTTCTGTGATTTATAACAGTGTAGAAATTTCTATTTTCCTGTTTTCTGATCTTTTCTTTCCTGCATGAATTTTAGGCTGCTGCCAACGTGCCTCGGTTGAGGTAAAGGCTGTCCGGTTTGCAATGGATGAGTTACCAGAGCACATAGTTTGGGAAATTTTAGGCAGGGTTAGGAAAACTGTGGACAGGAATTCTATTTCGTTAGCATGTAAAAGTCTTTATCAACTGGATAACGAACAGAGAGTTTCTCTTCGAGTTGGTTGCGGATTAGATCCTGCAAACGAAGCCTTGGCTTCCCTTTGTAATAGGTTTCGGAACTTAACAAAAGTAGAAATCACTTACTCTGGTTGGATGTCCAAACTGGGCAAACAAATGGATGACCAAGGGCTCTTGGTTCTTTCTGGCAACTGCGCTTCATTAAGTGATCTCACTCTAAGCTATTGCACGTTCATCACTGATATGGGCCTTTGTTACTTGGCTTCTTGCTCCAAGCTTTCAGCCTTGAAGTTGAACTTTACTCCAAGAATTACCGGGTGTGGAATACTATCGCTTGTCGTAGGCTGCAGAAATCTCACCATTCTCCATCTTATCCGCTGCCTGAATGTTAACAGTGTCGAGTGGTTAGAATATCTTGGAAAGCTGGAAACACTTGAAGATCTTTGTATTAAAAATTGTAGAGCGATTGGGGAGGGTGATTTAATAAAGCTAGGACCAGGTTGGCAAAAGCTAAAACGATTGCTGTTTGAGGTGGATGCTAATTATCGTTATATGAAAGTTTATGACCGGTTGGCTGTAGATCGATGGCAGAGGCAGTGGATTCCATGTGAAAATATGCAGGAGCTTAGCTTGGTAAATTGCATCATCAGCCCTGGAAGAGGGCTGGCTTGTGTATTAGGTAAGTGCCAGAACTTGGAGAAAATTCACTTGGACATGTGTGTTGGAGTAAGAGACTCTGACATTGTAAGCTTAGCACAAAAATCTAGTAATCTTCGGTCCATATCCCTCCGAGTTCCATCTGATTTCTCACTGCCTTTATTGATGAATAATCCATTGAGATTAACTGATGAGAGTCTAAAAGCGATTGCACAAAACTGTTTGATGCTTGAAACATTGAGAATATCTTTCTCTGATGGAGAATTTCCTTCATTTTCATCATTTACTTTAAATGGAATCCTTAGTGTGATCCAAAGTTGCCCAGTTCGGGAGTTTGCTCTTGACCATGTCTATTCCTTTACCGATGTTGGGATGGAAGCTCTATGCTCAGCTCAGCATTTAGAAACCCTGGAGCTTGTGAGATGCCAAGAAATAAGTGATGAGGGATTGCAGCTTGTAAGTCAGTTTCCCCGTCTCTGTATTTTGCGGCTAAGCAAATGTTTGGGGATTACAGATGATGGATTCAAAACTCTTGTTGGTTCACACAAACTGGACTTGTTGGCTGTTGAGGATTGCCCTCAAATTTCTGAAAGAGCTATCTACGGAGCTGCTCGATCTATATCTTTTCGGCAAGACTTATCATGGATGTATTGAACTTTTTGCAGGCTTGAGTAGTATAATTATCTGGTTTCTTTTGTTTGTGCAGTCTTCTGTATTCATTCCAATTTCAGTCAACATTTGTAAAAATTGTTGCATCTGATTCTTGTATTATCTTTGCATAAAATGATAACAATGTAATTTCTATATGCTATACCGCTGTACTTGTTTTATTGATTGTTGAAAATGCTATCCTTTGGTAAGCATTGTGTGAAGAATTATTGTGAACTGAGCAACAAGTAATTGAATGCATCTGGTTGATGATGGTCATGCTTTAAATGCTACCTTTTACTGACAAATGATCTGCGAGGATCTGTAGTCTTATATCCATGTAACATGTTGAGCTTAAGCCGAGGAGCTTGACAATGGTTGCTTGATGTTGATTGATCAGTGCATTACTATGCGGTAAATATTCTCTCAATGTAATTTCCAATCAAGCTTGAGCTTGAGCATTTTAGTACTTTTGAGTTCTGCTTGGCTGGAATTACACCTCTCGCATTGCGGGGGACTTTTGCTAGAATGACATCTGAAAGCACCAGTACGTTGCTGATGACAGTAGTATCATGTTGGAGCGTTGTTGCATAAACTCTGACATCTGAATCTCTGGTACTGTATTCTAGGAGTTTTCATATTTGTTGATATGTATGCGTGTGTGTATTTATAACCTGGGCTGAGCTTACGATAACTCATAAGTAGACATGATAATTATGATCTGAACTTAAAAAATTCGATTAATCTATTTAAATCTAAATTTAATTTAACTAAATTTGATTAAAAAAGTTAATAACCCAAATCCGATCAACATAAACTCGAAATGACCCGAACCTAGAATGATCCAAATCTAGAATAATCTAAACTCGAAATGACTTGAACCCGGAATAGTCCGAACCTGAAATAACTTGAACTTGAAATGATTCAAACCTAAATTGACTTGAACAATTAACCCAAAATGACCTAAAAACCCAAATTGACTCGAACAATAGACCCGATTTGACTAGAAAATGTCAACAATCTAAAACCGATCAACCTAAACCTGAAAATGGCCTGAACTCGGAAGGACTTGAATCTAGAATGACTCTAACCCAAAATTACTTGAAGCCAAATTGACCCAAAACAATTAACTTGAAATAATCTGAACACAAAATGATTAAACCTCATAAATACAAGTGTTAAACCTAATTGACCTAAATCCAATTAGCCCGAGTGTTAAATCTGATTGACCTAAACTCGAAATGATCCAAATCCAAAATGACCCGAACCCAATTAACCTAAGTATTAAACTTGATTGACCCGAATCCAATATGATTTGAAATCGAAATGACCTGAAATCAAAATGACCCAAACCGGGAATAACTCGAACCTAAAGTGACTTCAACTTCAAGTGACTTGAAACTGAAATAACCCTAATTTGAAAATGACCCAAAAATTTTAAATCCCGAAATGACCCAACCTGAATCAACCTGGCTACATAGCTTTGATTCTAACCCAACTTGAAATCCAAATGACTCGAAATCTGAAATGGCCCAAACCCGAAATAACTCGAATTTGAAATGACTCGAACCCTAAGTGACCTGAACCTGAAATAATCCGAAACTGAAATGACCATAATCCAAAAATAACCTAAAATTTTGAAATCTCGAAATAACCCAACCTGAATCAACCCGGCTGCGATGTCGCTTCGAATTTGACCCCTTTGGTGTTAGGACGATAATATATTGTAAAATTTGATTTTTTTCTCATAGATTGCAAAAATTGATTGATATTGTATTTGATACGTGTTTGTGTGTATATATATATATATATATATATATATCTAATTTTTATTTTTTAAAATAATTTAATAAATTTATATATCCTCTTAAGTTGACAGATGTAACTAGTTAATTTAAATGCTGATTTAGAATACTAACGTTATGATAATAAATAGCTTATAACGAAATTTGAATATTATATAAAATGGTAAATCATAACGAAAAAAATAAAAGATTTTTATAATTATTACAATAATGGTTTTTTATTTTGTAAAAATGATTTATTAGATATAATTTTTTTTAAATGAAAAAAAAAGCATTAACGGATGTCTGAAAACATCTATTAAAAAGATTCTATCTTAATTAAACGAATTTAAATTCAAATATTTCAAAAATTATTTCTATTTTCAACTCATTGTTTCTGAAGTGTGAAGTGGTCACTTGAAGACTTTAAAATGGTGCGGAAATCCGCTGTATTTGCATTCGATGAAGAGACAGTTGGGATTGCAACAGCTTGCTTTGCCATCGAGGCATCCGCATCCATGTCCGACGGGAAACAAAATTAGACACAGCCCACCATGGCCTTGATTGCAGTCAATATGGAATAATTAATCAATCAGGTAGACACAAAGACAAGTAGATTCTTACGACATATATCAATTGTCTCCGAGTCCCCAACAATGCCTGTAAGGTGACCTTTTGCATGACCAGTTATAACTGGGTCTAGCATCCTGCATGTAAAATAAAAATATATAGTAATTCATTTATGCTGCTCAAACTGATCACGATATGACATGATATATGTACTTACCTTATAAGTGAATGAAGCTTTAATACCTTTCGGAATTTTGGTGTCAGGTCCGCTACGATAGCTTACGGAATGATTTGACCTAGCATTGGCATGGCTCGTTGCTATCGTGACTATCCCGATGGAAAGTAGCAGACGAGACTTTATCCATGAAACGGGTGACCTTTGATGGTGCCAAGAGTAGCACAAGCCCTGGAGCATGTAATTTGGTGGTTACCCTGAAGCCTATCAGTTTGTTGTGCACTTTCGGGTGAGTGATGCGTGAAACCATTCGAGTGAGTTGGTGGATTGATGAGCTAGATTCTAGCAACATTGGGATCAAGAGGGAGACCGTTGTGCATGCAGATGACTTTCGTTGGCCTTGGATTGGCTTAAGGTGAAAAGTGTCCTCATTTCAGACGTTCTAGTGTTTTTTTGGCAATAGAGCTCTAAACGCTCTTGTGCTCTTTATAGGGAACTTATCAGTATAAGCTCTCTACCACCCTTCACCTGGCAAGCAAGCGAGCTTGCCTATTGCAAATGAGCTACTCCTAGGCACATGTTGTGCTTAGGTGCCGGACATCGAGGACAAGTGGATGGCACTGTGTTTCAGGTTCGTGATTAAATAAATTACAAAAATATTTAATTTAATTAAATAAATAGTAGCAGAAAATGTGATAGACAAACAATAATGGGATTGTTTAAATTGGATCGACTTGCATGGTTCTTGATCAATCTTTCAAATCAAGAATGTGTATAACGAATCAAGAACTATAATATCTCAGCCTAGAGACATCTTGGAGAAGTTATATGATAAAAAATTCTTGTACACTGAGGTCGGTTGTCATAAAGCAAAGCTGTCCGAATATCCAATCTCTAACGGTAATATATATATAGGTGATTCAAAAAACCTTAAAGGGAGAGATTTTATTTGTCGAGAGTCATGGTAACAGCTTAGGTTTCAACAACCTTCTCATAGCTTTTGATCTGCAATGATTCTCAATCAAAAAGGATGAAGAAAACAAATTTTCTTCAAGAAAAAAGCAAAATCGCAAAACCCATTAGGAAGAGGAGGGGAGAATGCAAAAGGCTTGTAGGGGAGTTCAATCGGTGAAAAACCAAGTGTTTCCTACATTACGGTAGATAGCAAACTAGGTTCAAATACCTAGGGCAAGTGCTGTTCAACTTTTGATCAATTTGCATTTCAGTATCTAGCCCATATGAACTATTCAAATTAGGCCTAAGCAACTTTCACTTTTATTAGATAAATAAGTCCAATCTCATTTTCATTTATACTAATCACTCTTATACGTGTAACCTGTTAGGGCCCCATCATATTGGTAATAAATATATGTTACCCAACTAAGACATATTTATATTTATAGATGAAGATTGACATCTAGCAATATACTATGGCCACCTAAAATGTAGGGAGAGTCAATTTGGTTTTGACAAGCCTTTTAGTGTACAATATCTCAATGTAATTTAATCCTTTCATCATATATCTCGAAAATAGCAAGAGTTTAGTGTCTACTCTTAACTCTTTTTATATGAGTTTGCAACCCTGCTATGTTAACTCCAAAATCAGTATTGTCTTGGCCAAAGACTTTAAGTTAACATAGGTTAGGTAACTATGAGATATATCCTCTCATATCACTTGGGGTGATGAATCCTTCAGTATGCTTCATGTCCTACCCAAAACCACCACTACTGTAGGTATCCATCTATTGTGGGCCCGTTAGTGATGATTTCTAAGTGTGAAATTCCACATACAAGATGACCAGGTGTCACAAGTCTAAAGATCACTTACATTATTGACAAATGAGAGTATTTTCATAGATATTTGGGTGAAATATCAAATGAAACTCTTATAATGGGTCGTGCTTAGTGAACTCATTTTACTTAACAAGCACTTATATGCTATCCCCGAGTATCTTTATACTTCAACTTATAAAATTGTAGTTGCATGCATCAAATGCATGAAGGTTAAATATATGCTAGTCTTTTGCATTGTCAATGTCCTGTCTTGACAATATGACGACTGAGAACATTTTTAGAAACATGGCTTTGATGCTTAAAGATCTCATATCGTAACTCATTATGGTATTTTTGCAAGGCCAGTATGTTTCATGGGCTTTATCTACATAAGATACGTATAACAATTATCAAATAATTTCTTATGAATAAAGAAATACCTTATTAACATCAATAAAATCTGATGTTTGTTAACATAAAACAACTAAACACTAGGGCCTTACAAGCTACAACAATCGGCTTGCACGACTTACAATAATAATCTCCCATTAGCACTAAAGCCAATTGCCCTAATTTCCAAGTCGTATATGCCCTCCACTAATTTCACTTTTAAAAACAACTACTCACTTTTAAAAATTTTATGTATATTTTTTTTACACAGTAATATAATAATCTCTTTTAATTTTTATTTTCCTAAGTATCATATTTTCTTCACTCACACAATGTGCCCAATTCCAGTTTAATGAAGGTATTTTAATTAAATTAAATTTTTTACGTATAAATTAGATTAATATTGTTAATAATAAAGTATTTATAATGACAATTTAAAAATAGAACAAACAATAATGACTATTTTAATTTAGTTCAAAAATTCTCCACATTTGTGCTTCTATATATGTTATAGCTATTATAGATGTATGAATTAGTTGGAACTTAGTTAAAACTAAAGTTGTAATACTACACTTGCTTAAAGATCGGACTATTTACCCAATTTGGTAGGCATGACTCATAAATAGGTCTAACTAATGCCAAGTAAAATTTTTAATTAATTAAAATATTATTTTTATAGATACCAAATGAAAGATAATTTAAAATAACTAATGACATGCATTTTTTAAATATAAAAAAAAGAAGGATCCACTTATGATAATGTTAGATTTACATACTTTTATAATTTTTTATATAAATAATATTTTAGGAAACCTGCCACTAAATTTAATAATATAATTGTACACATTGTACACGTAAAATTTAGGATTGATTCGATATCTTTATCATATTAGTCGAAAAAACTTTCTTTTTCAATATATATTTAGTAGTTGAAAGTTTTTTACGTTAAACAAATGTTAGACGCTTTTAATTTATTCAAAACTCAATGTATATCATTTACGTGAATAAAACATGACGACAATTAGATTAAATAAATGTAAACTAAATAAAAAATTATATAAATAATAAAACTAGTTTAATTTTACACTAACGTAATTAAATCTTTCTCCAATAAACAAATATGTCTACTCTTTAATTCAAAAATTTATTTTACCATCGTGTTAATGTATATATCGGAAATGTATATTATAGAGTTTAGAAAAATAAAATTTATCGTCAAA
>JBBYHM010000026.1:16072462-16083471 GCA_038381775.1 Adansonia rubrostipa
TATGCTGATAATTCGAAGTTGTAACTATCAGTTTTCTTAGAAAACATCTATTCTCTTTTTGAGTGACTAACAGTCTTCTGCCTTTACAGTGATAAAAATTCTTGTTTTTAGTCGTATCTTATTTATTAGGATTATTAACTTAATCAATGTTATTGCATTTAATTATAATAAATATCGACTATAATATAAAAAAAATGAATGTAACTGTAAAATGATAATTGTAACCGTAAATCTGAAATTAACCAAAGGGCTTCTCCCTTTTCTGAATGTATGGGAACTGCAAATGGCCCCAAGATTTGGTTGTTTTAAGATTTGGTATTCAATTTACAGTAATGATAGTTCCACATCCAATTCAGCATGTTTTCTTCATTTAAAGGTTTAGGTGTTGTCAAGGGCGCATCTACAGAAGATATAACACATTTGAGCTGTCTAATTAGGGGTTTTAATGAGATGCTTGTGGTAGTAGGTTATTTGGATTCGGTTTGAAAAAAAAAAATTCAAATTTGATCTAATGATTGTTGAGTCAAGTTTGAGCAACTTGAGTTATTTAACGAGTTAAATTTAAATATTCTAATACTTCAATTGAGTAACTTGTAGATCTATTCCAGCTTTTTTATTTTTAATTAGCATTAAAAATATCAATTCAAATCGAGTACAGATAATCGAGTTTAAAGTCGAGGATAAGAATTAAACTCATTTTTTACTAGATAAATAAGTCGAATTGAGTCTGATCGAGTGAATTCAATTTTTATCTTGAATCGAGCTTAAGCTGTAAAAATGAAACTCATCAATCTAGTTTGAATTGAGCTTCAAGCCTTTAATTTTGATTCAAGTTCGATTTTTTACAATTTGAGCAAAAGAACGGTCCCAATTCAAGCTATCATAAGACAAAGGAAGATGCCATTGAAAGTGGAAGACTTTACACTAAAATATTAGACTCAATAATTTGTGTATTTATGTCATATCTTGCATTAGTTTTTATCAATTATATAAATATAAACATAATACAAATTATTAAATTTGTCAAAATCTTAAAACACAAAATATGAACCCTACATTAAACATATTGTGAAACCGTGCTAAAATTTTTTTTGTCAGGTTTATTCCTCTAATTTTGTATTTATTAAACGTATCGTCTTTGTGTCATGTTTTTGCCTTATGTCCAAAATTACTTTATCTATAAACATAAAAGCATGTAGAGATGAAACTATCTAATTAGACCTTTTAATTCTGACTTGAATTCGAAAAACACAAGTAATTCATTCGAACCAAAACCAATATGACTAGAAAAAGTCACTTGAAACTGACCAATTCAAACTCGAAAATGACATTAACTCGAATGACTCAAAACTAGAATGATTTGAACACAAAATAACCCAAACTTGAAATAACTCAAATTTAAATTGACCTGAATAAAAAATTACCAAATTTGAGTTTTAGACCTAATTGACTCGAAATCGGTTAATCCAAATTTTAAAACCGATTGACTCGCACCTAAAATGACACAAATTTAGAATGATCTAAACCCGATTGATCCAAATGTTAAACCTACTAACCCTAAGCTCAAAATAATCTGAATATAAAATAATTTAAAAAAATAACTGAAATATGAAATATTTCAAAATAAAAAATTTAAACTTAAAAATAATCTAAAAATTTAAAAATCTAAAATAACAATTTAAAAATCTAAAATAACACGTAAATTAAGTCACTTAGTACATGTCTAATTGTAGTCGGTGATGTATTGTCAATAGTTATAATTCATTCATTTAAAGCAATTTCCCTATGCCAAGCAAAGTGCTCTCGTTTTTGGTTGACATGTTGGGACTTGGGACCAATACTTAATCCCAATTAAATTTTCACAAATTATATATATATTTTTTTAAATTTTATAAACTTTAATCTTTATTATTTTAGACATTTTGAATTAATTAAAAATTATAAAATATATATTTTAAATCTATAGTGTTCAAAATTTTTAAAATATATATTTTAAAATTTTTATCAACAATAAATATAAAATAAAATTTATTATCTCATAAAAATTTTAGGATACCAAATATATATATACGTTTTAAATATATTAATTTTTTAAAATTAAATATATTTTTATTAGATACGTATAAATTCGAACTGATCAACCGATCCGAATAGCGTAATTGGTTGCTTGATGGTTAAGGCGTTAAGCTGGTCTGTTCAAGTCGGTCAACGCGGACGAGCTCTGATAAACACGGCGCGCAGAAAGCAAAATTAATTAAAATCTGCCATTTTTCCTTTTAAATATATTTTAACGAAAGGAAAAGAAAAAACTATTTTTTTTTAAAGAAAAAACCGTCCCGATTTCTCTTCCAATTTCTTCTTAATCTGATTTTTTTTATATAAAATCTTGCGGTGAAATCAAATCGGAAATAAATAGTTCAGCATGTGGGTGGAGATCATCTGCGGACTTATCATTTACCGGTTGTTCAGGCGATTCTTCTACGGCGGCTACAACGATGTTTTAGATGTCGAAACCTCTGATTCTAATGCTATTTTCTCCGTCGCCAATAGGTACTTCGTTTTACAATTTCAACATTTTTTTTAAACAGTCCGAAAAATGAGTGAAACTTTCCTGATTTTGATAGAGTTTGTTACTGAGTTGAGCTTTGATTGTGTAAATATTAGTAGATAGTTATGGTTTCCTTGGTTTCCTGGAGAATTGGAATCTCGCAATAGCTTTTTCTTCTGCAGTATCTGTGTCAATGGAAAAGGGTGTAAATTTAGGCTTCGTTTGATGTTGTTGTTGTTTATTTTCTTTAACACTTGCTTTTCGTTTTGGGAAATAAAAATTGAAAAGGCAAGAATGGGTTTGAAAGTGAACAATTAAAAATAAAAAAAACTTTCATATTTTTTGAATAATGAAATTCTTGACTTCACAGTTATTTAGAATGGGAACAGTAATTTACTATGTTACTTTGATTTCATGTGAGTCTCGGATATAGATACATGTTCAATATGGCTTTTTTAACTTTTTAATATTGGCAAGATCATATTCCATGCTCTCTCTCTCTCTGTCTCTCTCACACAAACACACACACACACATATATATGTTAAATATACGAATATTTTAAGAAAAACGAAGAGTCCGGATAATATAAATGATTTATGTTTCTAGTATGGTTTACATTGTAACTATTTAGTCATTTTTAATCATACACTATATGCTACTTTTTAGCTATGGTATTCGGACTCAGGTAAGAGTGTAATATGTTTCTGACATGAATATGTTTCATGTATTTGAAGGGTTCTTGGAGGATCTTACCCCTATACCTATGTTTGAAAATTGGTCGCGTATGATGTTAGACACGATTATTTCAAGAAAATGAAAAATCGGAACAATATAGTTTTTAGTATAGCAAAAAGCAAATGGAAAAAAAAAAGAAAATCTATTAGCAAAAGCAGAAAGCATACATAGTCTAAGTTAATTTTGTAGCTTATTTGGGATCACAATTGACGTTCATGTTAAACTTAAAACATAATATTTCGGTGATCGATCTTTCCATTTAATTTTCCTTTGATTTTCAGAGTGACCATAATCAAATCCCCAACTATAACTGTTTGTTTTGGGTGTACGTTCATTGTAGACTTGAAAAGCTTTATAGTGGAAAAGTGTATGTGGGGCTTAACATTCCGGATGTTGATACTGGTTCTCGGCAGAGTATCGATATGGTTCTTGTTACGAAAGGGTGAGTTATTTCTGTTTTGGAAGCTTCATTTCACTTGCTTAGAGCTTATTGTTTTATCTATTACTGAGAGTTTAGTAGTTTAAAGTTCTTTATTTATTTCATCTCCGTTTTATTGGTAGCAAGGATAGGATTATGTGATGACTGGACTTCTCTTTGATGTCCATTTTAACTTACTTTTTAGATTTTATTTCTTGAAGTTTTAATGCATTTGTGCAGAGAAGCAGCTGTTATTTCTGTTAAGAATCTATCAGGGTTTGTTTCTATAAATGAGGATGGTAGCTGGACTTGTGAAGGTGGCAGAAGCCACAGGCCAGAGCATCATCCTGATCCTGTGAGTCACCATGTTCAGATGTCTGCTTCTTCAGCAACTCAATGTTATGTTACTCCTATTCTTTATATTTCCTCAAGTAACTATGTCTAACTTGTACCTGACACATATTTGGATATGAGTATAAGGGTGTGATCCTCCAAAAGTATGGAAAACATAGAAAAAATTGAGCATACCTATGTCGGACACATACCCATATACTATACTTATCCCCGAGTCCGGGTAACATAGACTCAATGTGATATTGCTTTTGCATGTTTACTATGAGGTGGCTGTCTGTTTACATAAAAGCTTTGCTAGATGGATTGTATTCTTAGTGTCAATGATGCAGTTAATAATGATTTCTCACTCTTCTCTGTGTTATCAACCGTGTTTCTATTGACAATAACCTCGTCAGTAATTGCTTGATGTTCTATGGCTGTTGTGGGGGGGAGAGAAATTGTCTAGTTTACAAATTGGCTTTTAGCAATTATGAATGCGTGCATGCTGCAGTTGAAGCTTAAACAGTGTTAGTTAACTATGTAGAAAATTTTATACTGCTAGTGATTGATGGAAAACATTCTAACTTCTTTTGTGGGCCAAAAGAAAAGCTTTCTAACTCCACAGAGCAGTGAAGATGATCATAATATACATGTGGTTTCAGGTTGCAGAGGCTAAAAAACAAGCTTCAGTCCTTGAATCGTATCTTGAACAAAGAGGAGTTGCTTTACCTGAGGGATACTTTTCTTACAAAGTTGTGATTCCCAATCCAAAATTCCGGTATGTACAAAGTAATTTTATTTCCCTTTTAAAAAATTCTTATAAGAGTATGTACTAAATAGCTTTCATTTGCAGTGAGATCTATAACAATTTTCCATCTGAGGTTATCACTTATGATCAATGGGTGCAATTAAAACCAGAACCAAAAAGCTTGTTTTCCGGATGGGTTAAGGGTGCCCTTCGCGGTGGGAAGAAGGAAATGCAGGAATCTTTCCATCAGCAACTTAACTTTATCCTCAGCACGACCCCCATGTGGGACAGGTTTGTTACTACATTGCCAATAACTTTGACTTTAACTTTGTTTGCATAAAATTATAATTTCTTATGCATATTATGTCATTTTTGTCAATTTTTTTACATTAATTTACTTTGTTTTTTCTGCTTTTCCCTGAATGAATGAGACTTGGTAAATCAAATGATACTACAAAGAAAATCTAACATGAGAAATTGGAATTAAGGGATTAAGTTAGAATTAAGCTGTCCTGTAGTGTTACCGCACTCATCCCTCCTATTTTGCAGTCATTTTAGAAAGATACAGTGTTTGTTATACGAGTATAGTTTGTGATTCATTTGGGCATTATTTTTCGTCATAGGCAATTTTAGCTTGGGAAAACTTGATTTTTCCATGATTTTCTGCAGGCTGGAACTTAAAGGTAACAAATATGTTCTTGGAGAATTTCTGGAATTTAAAGGGAAGCAGGAGGATACCCTGGCTTTGAAAAATATCAAGAGATCAAAAGTTAGCCACCTTGTCATCCAAAAGACTAGCATGTTTGGATTAGGTATGGTGAATTCTAATCTGCATTTTTATGGTATTGTTTACTTCTTTTACAATATTTTTTTTTTTTGTTCAGATTCTACAATCTCAAAATGTCCCATGAGGTCATTTATGGTGATTAACATGTCATATACGATTATTGTCATTTCTAGGCATGCATTAGTAGTAGACCTATTCAAGGACCAAGTAGGAGTAATAGGATTTTGTGATTTGAATTAGTTTGACTTGACCTGCATCACTATTTAATTAATAAAAATATTTTATGATTTAAATTTAATTATAAAATATATAAACATTAATATAAAAATAATATTTTAATATTTTTTAAACAGTAAAATGAGCTTACCAGTCGAGTTTGCTAAGGGATTTAAAAAATTTCAGGCTGAGTACATGAGCATCTCTAATTCGTAGGGTTAATATCAAATTAATTGCTACATTTGGGTATTGTAGTAAAAATACTTGATGTTGGAAATTATTATTTATATAATGTTAGCTTAAAAGTTCTTAAGCTAAAGCTTCTTTCTTCAAAGGTAATGGTATGGTAAATATGATGATGGTAGAAGTTATAGGTCATATTGGGAGTAAATGATTTTCAAGAATTGAGAACTAGCTGCTGGATGAGAATTGGATTCCTACAATCACTGCACCTTATTCTCTGCTTTACCAAAATCATAGAATGTCATGAACTTATCTTGGATCCTTTTACGCCATATTCCCATGTCTCAAGTACACATGTTTTAAGTCCAAGATGGTTGATTAGTTAGACATCTAGACACATACCGGCATGTCTCAAGTACACATGTTTTAAGTCCAAGATGGTTGATTAGTTAGACATCTAGACACATACCGGCAGTTGTCACTGGCATTGCCCATCTATGTTAATTGTACTTATACGTGAAATACAAGTATACAACCGACACATATGTTGTTTTAGTTATTTATTTTTTTACGTTTGTATTTGAATAATCTTTGAAAAATCATATTTTCATATTCATGATAAAAATGTGTATGAATCAACATTGTTGCTCATGATGTATATAGACACTATCTACCGGTTTAGCTGTTTTGTAATGTAATCTTCTCAATTTCCTTGGTGATGGCAGCACCTTCAAAGCTCCAGGTTCTGTACTCTTCTCGAGATTATCGAAGTGAAGGAGCTTCAGCTTCAGAGTGGATTGAAGTTACCGTAAGATCAAGTACTGAGGTCATATTCCGGCCTCAAAATTCTACCAAAGTCCGCAAATTCAAGCTTTCTTCAATCATTTCTATGTCGCTAAGTGGCTAAGTATGCATCTCGCAAATGAAAGACAATATATGCCATCCTTGTTTGATACAAAACGACTTCTATAAATGCATCAATTTTTTTGTTAATGTAGGGTCTTTTTTCATAGGCCTTTAGTAAGGTTGACAAAAAAACTTAAACCCGTCGGATTCTAACCCAACCTTATAAAGGCCTTTTAATTGAAAAATCGTGTCTAATCCAACTCTATAAAGACCTTTTAATTGGAAAATCGAGTTTAGGGTTAAATGGGTTATTTTTGATTAAAAGTTTCAAGCTCAGACCCTACCCTTGGAATGTTTTACTAAAACACTTATTTATATGTAGATAAATAATAAGATAATTATTTGATGTATCATCAAAGTTGAAAAACTCCATAAATTAATGTTAATGAGATGACATATCTTTCAAGGAATAATTTAAGGGAATAAAAATATAAAAAATAGACATGTTACTCCATTTATTTGTCGAATTTTTTAATTTTACTGATATGATAACTCGTGTATCTATATATATATATATATATAATTTTGCAAAAATTAATAAAATATAAAGCACCAAGTACTCAAGATGAGTCAGGTCAACCTTTTCGTTTACAGCTTAGGAGCTTAAGTATTAATTAAAATCGGGTTCAAGTTGATGTGAATAAAGGTCGAGTCCGACCTTGATAGATTGTTTTAAATCCTAAAACAAGTGGATATGGATATTACTGTGCTGAGGAAACAAAGTTGCATACCATCTATTTCAAATACGACTGCTGAAATGGGCAAAAAAAAGGGTAATAATTGCTTCAACAATGTTGCTGTCTTCATTAACTTCGGTTAAATTGAAAAGTCGAGGCTAAAGAAACATGACAAAATATACAAATCGATCTTTATTTCATTCTACGGTATTTCGCCCCAGATGCTATTTGAGTATGCAAAAATTATACAAAAGTTTCGATTGTTTTCGGTTCTCAAAGAGGTTGAAACTGCAGCATGGTACTAACACAGTTAAGATGATCTATATTATCCACATTCGGAGATACATAGAGGTACATATCTGATATAGGCATGTTCTCAGTTTTTCCATATATTTGAAGGATCATACTCTTATAGGTGTGTTCAAACATGAATCAAACATGGGTGTCAAATATGGATAATTCAAGGAAAATGAAGCGGCATAACCTAGACAATATAATGACAATGCGGTTTGGCTCTCAGAATAAGAATGCTTCCGGTATTTCTTGAAACTTACCTGACAAAAAGCCATTATATTTCCTTCGAAGATCACCTAATCGATCACCTAAAAATATGGCATTTTTAGGTAAGTAAAACCGGACCCAAGAATTGCAAAGGTTGCAAACAAATAGGATTACACAGCTACCTTTAAGTTCAAATGGTGTAACCTTTGCTGAGCCAACCAACTTAAAAAGATCTTTGCCTGAAAATCACCAGGAAAAATAGAAATAGATATCACAACTAAACAAATACTTAAAGCGGGAAAATAATCCGGCTCCAGGTCAAACAAAAAAAAAAAAAATCCTCTGAGACTCGATAAGGCAAATGGAACAGCAATGAATTGAAGATTTCAGGGTAAGCAGAGCATCAAAATAGTAAACTTTTGGTCATATTAAGGTTCTTCAAATGTTTAAAAAGCCGGATTGGAGGTCTCACCAATGAGACCTGTTACCAATTCAACCAATTGGACCAGTAATATTCATGATTTTTCCTTACCTGTAAAATTCTTTCCTCCTTTACTGACATTACTGAAATTAACAAGGAAAGTAGGTATCTGATGCTCTTTCAACTACAGAAATAATTTAGAAACATATATTAGTGCAGCGCATTAGCAGTTAATGATAATTGCGACATTGATTAATTTAACATATTATATAAGCTTTGATTTTAAAAAAATAATTACATAGAAGTTTTCATTTTTTAACCTTGGAGAAAAAAGCCTTTGCAAGATCCAACGCATCAACAGCAGCAGGACTCTTAGCAAAAGTAGGCACAAACTCCCCATTTTGATAGCCAGCCAGAAAGTGATAAGCTGCTTGGCCAGGAGAGAGCTTTGATACCGAAGGGATGCTCCCAGAACTGCAGGACAGAGAAAATTCCACTCCTTTAATGGCAAGGTCAACGTTTATATGAAAAGCATTTTAAATTACACCAATTTGAGTGCAATTTTCCTGATTCTTCTGGATTTACAAATACATTGAGCCAAGTGAAATTATATATATTTTTTATTTCTCCAATGGCAGGGCAGGCAATGAGGAGTGAACCATGTAGAAAGTTACAAAAGCTCAACCTTTCCAAACATACAGATAAGTAATTTACATGGCACTAGCAGTAAAATCATAACCATTAGGAGAAAGATTTACAATATAAAAACCAACCTGGAGAAAAGCCACTGACATCTCTACTTTCTAGGCATCTTCAGATTTTAGCTCGGAGTTATGTCTAAAGAAGAAACATGAGGGATTCTTCGCACATTTATCAATTTCTGTGCAACTACAGATATATTTGGCAATTGGGGGGCACTAGTTAATTTATATCTGCTTGGAAGCAGAAGCAACTTGAGAATTTTGCGGGAAGATATCTGCAGGTGCCAAAAGTGCTCACTAATATTTTGTTTCCTTTTATCTTAAAATACACTTAAAAAAAATAGTTAAATCCCTTCTTCGGTAGGAGAACTAGCATTCCATGGTATCACATGTTCTAAGAGAAGTGGATCCTGGGAGATGACCAGCCTACTAAGTTCAATAAACTCTTGTCAAAATAATTATTGTTCGACTTTTCGAAGATCACTCTTGCTTGCATACTATTCTTCATGAATGATGCAAAGGAAAGAAGGCAGTGATAGTAGGGGAACGTCAGATTGCATTGCAAAATTGCATGTGATTGTTAAAAGAAACTGAACAACCTTCTCGTATTATGTTACCTATCAGATGTTGCAAGGATGACAGCAGATGGCACCTTGTATATATTTATGCCACTGGATTTTTTGGTTCGAAACAAAGGTGCAATGCCCTGGGGAGATAGGACTACACCTGCATCTGCAGATACCAACAGATCTGCAAAACTCTGAACCGCATTCTCAGGAGCAAACAAAAGAATCACAGCGTCACCAGATACTAGGAGCCTGAAATTTCCAACCGACAGACCTGATTTACATATTGCACATTTATTTTGGCAATGTAGCAGTAAGATAAAAGGCTCCTACCTAGCAGATAGAGGAAGGCCTCCACGTGCAGATATAACTGGCCCAGATAAGGCAGCTAATGCTTCTTTGGTTCCATTTATATCAGCAAATGCTTTACCACATAAAATAAGTGAAGAACGCTCAACATCAGCTGCTATAAATCCATTATCTCCTTGAGCTCCAAGCCCAATGATATCCGCCACAGCTGTGCTGCATAAATAAATGTTAGAAGCTGGAGTATCATGATTTATTAAATTCTAAGCACAATCAGTTCTGCTAGAATATAGGGCTGTAATTGAGCCGAGCCTGAGTAATGAGGAGCTTGTGCTTGAACTTGATTCGAAATTCGTGGCTCGATACTCAACTCACACTCAATCGAATACTATTTTCTAAACTCGAGCTCAGCTCAAAATAAAGTCGAACTATTCGAGCTCAACTCGATTAGGCTCATTTATCCAATTTACATATTCGACTTTGAGCTTGAGCTCGTTTTATATACAAATTTTTTTCTTATATAAATAAGAATTTTTTTAAAGATAATGATGATGATGATAATAATAATAACAACTTACACAACAAAAAAATCCAAAAACAATTACAAAATGAAATAACTTGATTTATATCAAAAAAAAAAAAAATCCAAAGCTAAACAATGAATCAAATGTTTTTCTCTCAGGACTTTTGTCAAGTAGCTGGAGTATAAATCGTTCCCTTTCCTCCATTTTAGAGGACGATAAACTTGAATAGTGTTAACTTTGGTGCCTGTAAAATCAGAGCTTCATAAAAGCACACGTATGCCCATAAGTTACACGAAGACCTTTTCATGTACGAAAAAGAAATGAACAACTTACAAGCTTGTAAAATAACACGAGCTAACATATTATTTTACTTAGCATAAAGATACAAGGAAAATGAAAGTAGAAACTCCTGGAAGAAAGAAAGAAAAGAAAATGGTA
>JBBYHM010000026.1:16087831-16098727 GCA_038381775.1 Adansonia rubrostipa
GAATCAGACAATTGGGAGAATGATAAACCTAAAATCGGTTCTTTTCCAAGATTTGTTGAGGATTGTTGCACGTTCAGGTAAGAAGCGGTAATTGGGCGGCCACCGAAGGATTACTTTGGGTTTGCGTGACATTGGATTTGAGTTAAAACCATAAAGGCTAGAGATGGTAATTGAGTAAGGTCTAGTAAGTTTCAATGGCAATTGAGTAGGGTCTAGTAAGTTTCAAATTTTTTTTAGGTTCGTGTTATATTTGATGAGGAAGAGAGTTTATGCCATACATGCATAGCTCAAATTTAATTGTGCAGAGCTATTCGGCTTGAGGGGTTGGTCCGAGAGGACTCGATTCATGGGTTTAATTTGATCGTTTGATTTATGAGTTGGTTTATCAGTTCTATTCATAGATTCTATTAACTGGATTTAATTTATATGTATAGATTAATGAATTCAATTTATGAATATGGTGCATATGAGTTATGGGTAAGATTTTAGGATTGAGGTTTAAGCTTTTAAGATTTATCAATTTCGAGTTATGGTAGGGTTTAAAATTAGAGTTTAGGGTTGGTTTGAAGTTAAAGTTTAGGTTTTGGATTGGACGTAAGTGAGTATGAATCTTTAAGTTATAAGAAACTCGAGTTCAAATTTGATTCAAAATTTAAGATTTAAAGTTTGGTTGGAGTTTAATTAAGTTGTAATTTTAAAATTTGAGTGATTCGAAATAAATATAAAAATTATTCAAGTTCACTCAATTAGATTTGTTTATTTTGTACAAAATAACTCACTTTAAACTCAATCATCTATACTCGAGTTGAATTTAAATTAAAAATTTTAAATACTAATTGAAATAAAAACAAATTGATTAAGCTTGTAAACGACTCAGGTTAAGAATTTGGATATTTGAATTTAGATTGTTTGATACCTCAAGTTTGATCGTTAATAAAAGAACTGAATTCAAGTTTTTTGTAATCGAATTAGAGACTCATTTACGGACGTAGTTCGGATAGTATTCTATATCAAAATTCATGATCATTAAAATGAAACTACTACTACTCCCAATACTACAACGGTTCTACAATGGTGGGCCTTTTGCGTTCTCATCGAATGGCTATTTCACTATGTAAGTGTGCGACGAATCTATAAACTTTGTGTATTCATCCAATGCCTCAACGAAATTGACCATTGAGGCCGATTAGGGTAAAATTACGGCCTTGGCTCTTAGCCGAAATAATAAGTTACTTCTACTAGACATAATAGGAAAATTAAGGTCTAGGACTTCAATACGTCCAAAATGTTTATGCTCCTGGAAGGTCAACCCTTTTTCCCCCTTAAATAATGCTGTGAAGAACTTTAAAGTAAGCTCATTTTGTACTTGTATAGAGTTGAAAAGTGTATTTTAATTTTACATTAAATTAGGTAAACTGGAATAAGTTATTTTAAATAAGTTCAATTAAAGCGAATATCAAGGCAAAAGTAACAATGAAATGAAGCCTGAATTCTTATTATTATAATAATTTCTTTCAAATTACATGATAAAGTTCACAAAATAATATAAAATGTTTTGTTTTCCATTAATTACAGAGTTGTGTCTCTTAGTTATTTGTTAAGAGAGATATTATTTGGTTATTTACCAAGTGTTATGACTATCCAAATAGACATTTATTTAGATAATCATGTCTGTATTAAAAGGCATATAATTGCTTATAAATAGAACTCCTTTCATTTGGAAGACATAGAGAAAATATATAGAAAATAACAAATAGAATTTCGGTAGTGTTGCCACACATTGCATAGTGCATAGTAGATTGATGTTGTCAATGTTAAATGTCGTCAATCATAGGGCTTTAACATATATTTAAGGTTTATACGTTGATAACTCTTTTGCATACCATATTAATGATGGTGGCAAATAAAATCTTAAAAAAAGTGGCACTGTTACACGCCTTGAAGCTTTCTTTAAATTTCTTGTGTTTTTCAGTTCCACACGTATTTACATCAATTTCAGTCGAGCCTTAACGACATGTTATTTTAGGGTTTCAACTCTTTTCGCCACTAATATTTGGGATCAATATTTATCGTAATTGACTACAGTAATATTTATTATGTCTTTAACTACAACAAACACGATGTAACCAAAAGCTTGTCTAAGATCGTAGTTTTAAATCCTTGACCAAAATTTGAGTAAATCTTTTTTTCTCTTCATTTTCATTATTGGGAAAACTGAGTTAGAAATAATTATTTCTCTATTATTTCTATGAAAAATTTGAATTCCTTGAAACTAGGTTCTACTTTCTTGTGCATGTAAAAAAAAAATCAAAATGAACTTCATTAATTGCTGAGCTTATGTCAGATATCATTTTATTTAGGTACAATGGCGTATTGTGATCCATGTCACTAATTTCGAACTGTGGGAAAAAAGGCTTAGTTGTTTTTAGATGCATGACATAAAGTTTCATATTAGCATTAATTTATTTTTTAATGTTATGTTCACAAAGTAGGCAAAGCTTTTGGCTTTTTGTTTTATGTTTTAACACATAACTTTGGCATTTAGTAAGGCCATAATTGTCCTATAATGGTTATGGCTTGTGATGGATCTATAGAGAACAGCTAAAGATGAAAAGGAGAGAAAAGAAAGAAAAAAAATTTAAAAGATGAAAATGGAGAGGAAAAACTAAAAAAACAAATAAAAGAAAACAAGCTTGTAAGCTCTGTATGAAATTTAGCTCATGGTGTGTTATGAGCTTAAGCTTTCACATATATATGGTAGTTACTACATAACAAATGATAAAATGACAAAAGGTCATTAAAGCTTCTGACTTGTCAACCACAAAAATCATATCATAAAATCTAATTAAACATTAAGATTATGACTAGTTACATCATAAAGATAAGCCTTGTGACTAGTTAAATCACTAAGCCTAATCAAATCATAAAAACTAGTTAAATCATAAAGAGTTGTCCAGTAAAGATTACGAAAACATCAAAAGTGAAAAGACTAATAAATAATAAATCTAATCAATTTGTTAATGAAAAATGCCACTGCACTCAACATTTCTCCTTGACATTTTTGCTCGAAACACCAAGTCTTTTTTTTTTAGTAATTCAAACATTGCCTTGGATAAGGCTTTGGTTAGATTAATAGCAAGTTGATCTTTTGAGCTACAATGGACCAATTTCACTTCAGTTTCTGTTTTAGCTTCTCGAATAAATGGTACTTAATTTTTATGTGCTTGGCTCTTCCATGGAGCAATAGGTTTTTAGCTATTACCATAGCTGATTAATTGTCACATTTAATCTCAGTTGCTTTATTCTAAGTCAGGCCTAAATCTTTCAACAATTTCCTAAGCCAAATTGCTTGATTCACAGTGGCTGCTGCTACTACAATATATTCAGCTTCTACGGTTGATTGAGTCATTGTTTCTTACTTCTTTGAGTTTCATGCAGATGTACTTGAACTAATTGTAAATAACTAGCGTGGAGTGCTTTTCATATCATTACAAGATTATTGTCTATATATCCCAACAATTTCACTTCAGCTAACTTTTAAAATAAAACACCAAAATTAATTATCCCTCGATGTATCTCAACAGCTTTTTTGTTGTTCTGAGATGAGTTTCACTTAGATAATGTATAAATCTAGAAAAAAATGTTGACAGCAAACATCATGTCCAGCCTAGTTGCTATTAAATACAACAAACATTTAATTAGCCTATTGTAATTTATGTCATCAAACTTAACAAAGTTGTTATCTTTGCTGAGCTTCTTATTTTGAGCTAATAGAGTGCAAACAGATTTGCAAATCTCCATATTAAATTTTTTTCAACACTTGTTTGGCATAATTTTGTTAAGAAATGGAGATTCTTTGTTGAGATTATGAAATCTCTATTCCAAAAAAGTAGGACAGCTTTCTTAAGACTATTATTTCAAAGACCTTTATCATTTGATCTTTGAATTGTTGCACTAATTCAGAGTTGCTTCCTATCACAAATAGGTCATCAACATATAGAGAGCAACCAACAAGTCATCGTTGTCAGTAATGTTGGCATGCAATGTATGCTTGTTTCAATCTATACAACCTGAATGAGTTTTGTACTTGTTGATGACTCTTATGAACTCATCATTTTTTATTTTGACTTTAGAACTGAATGTCCTGTTAAGCTCCTTGAACAGGTTGATGTCAAATGCCATATAATGATGCATTCACTATCAATGAGCTATGTACTTGAAGAATTTTTGGTAGTATAGCAAGAAGCAGTAAAAACATCCTCATTTTGTTGCTCTGGATATCTGTAACTTTACCTTATTGATCATGTTATTGTTAGTTTTTGTTCTTGAAAACCTTTTCCATGTGGCCAAGTTGCTTACAAGACCTACATTGTATATTAGGTCTATACCAACAATATTTTTCCAAATGTGTCATTTTTTTATAGTGTGAGCATGATAGAAATTTACCTTTCTTTTCACTATTTCCAGAATTCTTATTTCTTTTATCTCTTTTTTTGTTCTTGCCCTTATTTTGCGGTTTTTCTTTCCTTTTAACTGCAAATGCACCTTCTGTTGAATCTTCCTGCCTAATAGCTCTTCTTAGTTCTTGTACCTTGAAAGCATTCATCAATTATACCAAAGAAATCTTAGTCAAGTCTTTGGAGTTTTTAAGTAAAGAAATTTTTTATTCAAACCTCTTAGGTAAATTGACAAGAACTTTTTCTATAACTTTATTGTTTGGCATCTCTTCTCCAAGTAATCTAAGCTTATTCACTATCTTCATGAGTTTGCCTTTGTAATTCTTTAGAGTTGTAGACTCTTTCATTTTTAAGATTTCATATTTTCTCTTAAAATTGAGCACCTGCATTTGTTTAGTTTTTTCAATACCTTAGAACTCCTCCTTGATCATGTCCCATATATTGTTTTGCTATCTCACATGCCATTATTCTATAAAAATTTCATCAGAAACCGATGACTCAATACAACTTTTGGCTTTGTATCTTTTTGTCTTCTCTTGGCTGAAATTCTTCATTTGGGCTACGATAGGATTGCCAGGAAGTTCGGATAGTTCTTTCTTATTTTCAACCATTTCCCAAATATCAAAAGCACTCAAATATATCTTCATTTTAATAACTCGTATCCAATAATTTTTATTTAAGAAAATAGGCAGTAGAGGCAAAGAATAACTATTTGAAACCATTTTTGATAAATGCTAATTAATTTTTTTGTCACTTAACTTTCAACAATTTATGCCCTTTAAGATCATATAAAAGCTCTTGATACTAATTGATGGATTTATAGAAAAAAAGCTAAAAATGAAATAGAGAGAAAAGAAAAAAGGGCTAAAAATGAAAATGGAGACAAAAAACTAAAAAAATCAATAGAAGAATACAAGATTGTGAGCTTGTATGAAATTTAGCTCATGGTGTGTTATGAGCTTAAGCTTTCACATATATATAGCAGTTACTATATCACAAAATGATAAAATCCCAAAATGGCAAAACGTCGTTAAAGCCTATAACTTGTCAACCACAAAGATCACATCATAAAATCTAATTAAGCATAAAGATTATAATTAATCACATTATAAAGATAAGCCTTATGACTAATTAAATCACAAAGCCTAATCAAATAATAAAGACTAGTTAAATCATAAAAGGCTATCGAATAAAGATTACAAAAACATCCAAAGTGAAAAGACTAATCAATAGTAAATGTAATCAATGTGTTAACGAAAAATGAAACTAAACACAATAGCTTGCCATGGCTTCAGAGGACTACTTGCAACTCCAAGAGATGATAGGAAAGCTCTCATTTGGGATGTTAATGGTGGTTTCTGCACACTCATTACTTTAAAGGTCATAAATGGGTTGCGAGTAGTATTATGTTGCATTGTGATGTAAATAAAATCCTCGTAAGTTTTAATTTCAAAATCCTTTTGTTTATTGTTTTACCTTATGTACTCAAATTTGTCAGATGTAGGTATGTGCTTGACCTGGATATGTTCGATTTTTTAAAGTTTTTCCAGGTATTTGGAAAGTCCTTCGAAGCTTCATATTATATTCTCATACTCATATCCAAAAAAAATGTTGACCACGGGTGTTAGATACAAATATATTCAAATTTTTTGAAATTTTTCTATACTTCATACATGAGTATTGAATATGATTACTTAAAAAAAAAAATAAAGTGTCGGGGCAACATAAGTTTTCTAGGCTTGGCAGGTTAGCAATGCATAGCATATATGTGCTTCGTTATTTATATGTAGAACACTTTCTCATTAATGAAGCTATGTAGGAGACGCTGGGGATCAGATTTCAGACAGACAAAGCCCTTCACGCCCTTGGCAAAGAAGAATTTAATCTATTTTTTGTGTATATACGAGAATGGAATACAAAAACAAAGCTGTGCCACGTTGCCCGGTTTGTTCTCTTCTGACCTGTCAGCATTCTTCCTCGTAACAGAGATAATTGATGTGTTGTTTGTCTTTATATCTAATATTTTATTATGTATAGAAAGTTTCAGATGTCTGCGAAGAAAAATATATGGGGAAAAAAAGGCTCAACACCTCAAGTAATTTTCCTGAATATAAAAAATGTTGAAAATTACAACTTAAGCAGCTGTCATTTGCAGGTACCTATGATTGAAAATATTGCAACGTAGAAAATCAAAACACTGACCAAATGAAATAGATGTTTGACTAGAATATATTAGATAACCATTAAGTTTGGTTTTCTTATATTTGACCTTTGATTCAAGTGCCAGATAGAAAAGATTAGCTCGATAGTAAAAATTGTTCATAACATCTTTTTAATTAGTAGATTCAGATATTCATAACAAGTTATAGGAATAATTATGGGAATAATCAGTGGCTCAAAGTTATTTGTCCTTGTTCATCTATTTTTTCTTTGTTTGAAATTTGGTACTCCCATTGACACCATCACAGCATCCGAATCCATCAAGGATCCTGAAGCTCTAATTTCTAACAATGGAGTTTTCCGATTGGGATTCTTTAGCCTTGCTAATTCTACTGATCGATATGTTGGAATCTGGTACAACAATAGAAGCATTCCTGAAGAATCTATCATTTGGGTAGCCAACAGAAACAAACCTCTCAAGGATTATTCTGGGGTCATCATGATATCTGATGATGGAAATCTTGTTGTTTCCGACGGACAGACGGAGATTCTTTGGTCATCAAATGTTCGAAATCCGTCAGTTCTGAACGTAAGTGCTCAGATTTTAGACTCTGGAAACCTTGTGTTGAAAGATAACGATGCTGCTGATGGAGGAAGCCTGTGGGAGAGTTTCCAGCAGCCTTCTAACGTGTTTATGCCAACCATGAGAATTAGTACAAATGTTAGAACAGGTGAGAAAGTGCAGGTGATATCATGGAAAAGCTCCTCTGATCCATCTAATGGTAGTTTCTCTCTAAGTCTTGAGCCTCTCAACATTCCTCAAGCCTTCATTTGGAACAATTCAAGGCCATATTGGCGGAGTGGTCCCTGGAATGGCCAGACCCTTACCGGCATACCAAATATGAGTTCTTTTGTTCTTGATGGACTAAGTCTTGTGAATGACAACGAAGGTACATCCTATCTTACTTTTTCTTTCGCTGACAATTCTTATTTGTCATCCTTTCGCTTGGATCCGCAAGGAAATCTTGCTCAGCACTTTTGGGATGATGAGAAGGGGGATTGGAATAGTTATTGGTCTCTTCCACAAACGGAGTGCGATGTTTACGGCAGGTGCGGGGCATTCGGGATTTGTGACTCCAACAAACCATCGATTTGCAGCTGTTTGAGAGGCTTCGAGCCCAAGAACATAGATGAATGGAACCGAGGAAATTGGACTAATGGGTGTGTGAGGATTAAGCCCTTGGGATGCGAGCGAATAAACAACGGCACTGAATCAGGCAAAGAAGATAGGTTTTTAAAGCTGGAGAGAATGAAAGTGCCAGACTTTGCAGAGCGGTCGTCTCTCCAGGAAGGCGAATGTCGAGACCAGTGCCTGTACAACTGTTCCTGTATTGCTTATGCATATGATGCTGGTATCGGTTGTATGTCATGGAGCAAAGACAAAGACTTGATTGACATACAGAAATTCTCCAGTAAGGGGATAGATCTGTATATTCGCCTGTCTCGATCAGAACTTGGTAACTTGTTTTCGTAATCCTTTAGATATCTGCATACTCGGCTACAATTTCCTGTATTAGTATTCTAATTGATAGAAAGGATAGAAGTTCAAGTCATGTTTTCTTCTCGTGTTTCTGTTTAGTCTGGATAAAGTAAGTTCGCAATTTCTTTCTATCGATTTGCAGATAAGAAGAATATAACTATGATTATCATAGTAACAGTGGCAGTAGGAATAATCTTCATCATTGCCATTTCTGTATTTTTCTTACTAAGGTGGATGGCCAAAGATAGAGGTATTGTCCACTGTAGTGGTAAGTTCCATTTCCATAGCCTAAAACTGGACTTCTGTTATGTAGCTTAAGCCATTAATTTCTCTTTTTATGATCAACTATGACAGAGAAAAACGAACAGATACTGATATTTCATAAAGGGGAAGTGCATACGAAAATTTCAGGTGGTAACAAGCTTGAAGACAGCAGAAAAGAGGTCAAACTTCATCAGCTACCGATCTTCAAATTTGAGGAACTTGCAACTGCAACAATGAACTTCAAGCTTTCAAATAAGCTGGGGGAGGGTGGCTTTGGTCCGGTGTACAGGGTAAGCTTTTTATTTATTTATTTATTTATTTTTTTTGGGTTGCAAATTAAGTGATCCCTATTTTGCTCTGACTTTTGTTTTTTCCTTTAAGCATTCATTTCTGACACCCGTGTCCACAGATATTCGAACATGGGTTTAAAATATGACCCTTCAAATATATAAAAAAAGTTTTTTAAAAAATAAATAGACTCATTTTAAATCCATACTCATATTCAGCACTCACTTGCGAATCCAAATAACATAGATCCTGCCAATGACATTTGGAACAATTTTTTTTTTTTTTGCAGGGAAAGTTGCCGGATGGGAAGGAAATAGCAGTGAAGAGATTGTCAAGAGCTTCTGGACAGGGGTTTGAAGAACTTACAAATGAAGTGTTGGTGATTTCTAAACTCCAACATCGAAATCTTGTTAGACTCTTGGGCTGTTGCGTTGAAAGAGAAGAAAATATGTTGGTCTATGAGTACATGCCTAACAAGAGCTTGGATGCATTTCTCTTTGGTTCGATTACTCAACCTTCTTGATCTTTTAACTTGAATTTTTTTTCTTTCTTTGGTAATTGAGTTTCCAGCCTGAAACATCCTTTACTTTCCTTAAAGATCCAGCCAAACAAAAACTCTTGGATTGGAAAAAACGCTTTAATATTATTGAGGGAATTAGTCGAGGTCTTCTTTATCTTCATAGAGATTCCAGATTGCGAATTATACATAGAGATTTAAAGGCAAGTAATATCTTACTAGATGAAGAAATGAATCCGAAAATCTCGGACTTCGGAATGGCTAGGATTTTCGGAGGCAATGAAAATCAAGCTAATACAAGAAGGGTGGTTGGAACATAGTAAGTAGCTAGAGCTCTCTTTCATGAAACTCTTTGTCAGACTATTACACCGTCGGCTGTCCTAAAGACTGAAATAATCTTAATATGCAGCGGATATATGGCCCCTGAATATGCAATGGGAGGACATTTTTCAGAGAAATCCGATGTTTTCAGCTATGGTGTTTTATTACTGGAGATCATTAGTGGAAGAAGAAACACGAGTTTTTATAACAATGAGCACTTCTTCAGCCTTCTGGGATATGTAAGATTTACAACTTCACATAATCATGGCTCATTGGCCTCTGTTTTACTAACAAAATATTCATGTTTTCAAGGTTCAAAACTGGATCATGAACAAGATAGTGGTTGTAATTTGTAGGCATGGAAGCTGTGGACTGACGACAACATTTTAGCATTAACAGATATTGAACTTGTTTCTGAGCAACGCTGTCATCATGAAATACAGAGATGCATACATGTGGGATTGTTGTGCGTACAAGAATTTGCGAATGAACGCCCTACTATATCCGCTGTTATTTCGATGCTTAACAGTGAGATTGCAGATCTTCCTTCTCCGAAACAACCTGCATTCACCGAAAGACAGATTGCGTTAGATCAAGAACCCCTTCAAAATGATCAAATTAGATGCTCTACAAATGATGTCACTGTTACCATTATGGAAGGTAGATGATGACAAGCTAGCAAAGCAAGTTCTATATATATATATATATATATATATATCCATGTAGTATACTTTAATCGACGACTAATTCATTGGTTAAACATCTGAGCTACTTATTTTCATCAAGGAACCTTGCCTAATTTTTTATATAAAAAAAGTTGTGTAAAAACAATCATTCATTGTGTAGTGCTTAGAAATATTACAAATATTTTGTAATATTTAGAATTATGTCATTTATTTCATAAGTTTAAGTTGATAGAAAATAAACCAGTATTTAAGTTTCAACATATATGCTCGTGTGTAAGCCAAATAAATGATTAATAAATTTACATGTGGATCCAAAAGTAAAAGAAATATTAAAGGGCAAATTATACTTATTAGGATTTAAATTGAAAGTTTTGATAATATGTTAAATTAGGTGATCAGTTATTCCAAAAACTTAAATTAGTAAGAAAGGCTTGAAATTATTATATTTAAGTTTTGTCATCATAACACATAAAAATTAAAGTTCTTCGAGCATTTGGTTACCCACTTGATCAAAAAAGTTTAACTCTAAATAGATCAAATTTAAATATAATATTTTTAATTTAAGTGAGTTTGAGCTTAGACTACAGCTCGACTTTTAAAGACAAGAATTATTTAAAAAGTATTTAAGGGAAGAAAATAGAAACAGAAGCTTCAAGTAGAACA
>JBBYHM010000026.1:16172433-16191046 GCA_038381775.1 Adansonia rubrostipa
TTTGTAATTGCATCATTGTATATCTTCTCGGTTGAGCTTAACCTTGTAAACATTTAACCTATTAGAGGTCTTCATTGTTTATACAAACATCTTTGTAAAAGAGAGAACTAGAGAACTTATCATGAAAGCCTTAAAAGTAGAGAAGTTATATATTAGCCTTAAAAAGATAAGATTGTAAAAGTTATATCTTGTCCTTGAAAGATAACAATTTAAGATGATGAATTAAGAACTTCTTGGCAAATGAGGCCAAAGGACAATATGTAGGCACGGAACTGAACATCTATAAATCGACTATATTTGATTCTCTACCTTTACTCATTTACTTACTTTATTTACAGACTAATTGCCATTGAGTAATTTGTTTAAACTTCTCAAAATTATTATTTGTGCTTTAATTTCATGATTTATTTTTGATAAATTAACTCAATCTCTCTTGATTTCTTTACCACAAGAGCTAACAATTATTTTTAACGTGAGTAATACAAAATTAAAATTATTAAAATAAAAAAATTTATTATAAACTTTAATTTTCTTTATTTATCAAATAAGTCCATTTACCTTTTAAGACAAGTATTTGTTATCACATGTATTCAAACATGAATACTCATTATTTTATTTATTTTAAATATATAATTGTATGCTGTAAAATTAATAAAATTAATAAAATGCATATTAACTAAAATTTTCTTTAACATGTAAAATTTATTTTGTGTGCAAATTATATCAAGTTATTATAAAATTTATTATTTAATATTAATACAAAATTAATTCTAAAGATAAAAAATTTAATGTTAATTTTAACTTTTTTATATTTATATAAAAAAAAGTGGCTTCCCTTTTAAGGTTAGTGAAACTTTTAAACTTCTAAGGTAAAGTAATATATTTTTTAATTAGTTATTTATTATAAAACCAAAAAATATTTTTAATGAATAAATTAGATAAATTTTAATAATAACAAAAATATTTATAATGGTAATTTTAAAATATAGTAAATAATAATAGTTGTTTTGTCAATTCAAAAAATTCTTCACTTTTGTATTTTTATATATATTAGTATTTGTTATTACATATGTCATAAGTGAATTCTTATTATTATATAAATTTTTGACTATATTGTAGTATATTTTACAAATAAATAAATTAATAAAATATTTACTAATGGAATCTGTATTAGCAAATAAAATTTGTTTTATATGCAAATTATATCAAATTAATATAAAGTTTATTATCTTTAATGTTAATATAAAATTCAAAGTATGAAGATAAAAAATTAATATAAGTTTCAATTCTTTTCATTTATCAAATAAATTTATTTACTTTTTAAGGCTAATAAAAATATTGAAAACTTGAAATAAAAATAATATAATGTAAACTTAAATTTTTTTTATGATTAAATAAATTTATTTTAAAAAAATATTCATATAAAATTAAAATTCTTATTTATAAATTAGATAAATCATATTAATATCAAAATAATTTATAATGATAATTTAGAAATTTTGTAAACGACAATAGTTATTTTCCTTGGTTCAAAATATTTTCAACATTCATACTTTATATATATATATATATAATAATAATAATTATGGATTTATGAAAAATGAAAATTTAAAAACTAAGTGATCTAATACAAACTTTACAATGTTTTGTTTATTATCAAGTAAATGCATTTAACAAAAGACTTTTAGTAAATTCAAATTTTACTTTTAGATTAGATAAATATTATTAACAATAAAATGTGCTAAATAACAATCAACAAAATATAAATATAAGAAGAAAACAAAGATCAAAATGTTAAAAATTTTAAACAATTGGAAATATAAGAAAAGATCTAGCCATTGTACAAAGCTTCAAGCATAGATGCAATGTGATATAAAAAAATCATGAAAATAAGGACCTTTTGGTAAGAAGATAAAAGAAAGATGTGATGTAGAACTTGGCTATGGTAAAATGATGCAAATATTCAGGTGATACAGTGAGTAGATGCTAATGGCAAATGTTGGTTCATTGGAATCAGCATTCCATTTTATGTTGATTTCGAGCAGTCCACCATTTCAAAGTTTCATTCAACTATGGCATTAGAATTGCAATTTTTTTATTCTACCTTTATTCATTATAAAAAATGAAATTGACATTTATAATCTTTTAATTAATAGCTATTCAATGAAGATGAAGAATAGCTAAAGAGCTTTTTATTTCCAATGCACCTTTAAAAATTTACAACTATATATATACAATCTAAAACCTTCGTGGCCATTTTTCTTTTCATTCTTTTTGCAAATCTTCTATCCTCTTCATCTCTATTCCACCATGTTTCATAAGAGGATCAATGAAAAGAAGAAAAGGAAATCCAAAGGCTTCGAGGTCATAGAAAGTTAGGCTTCAATTTTTGGTAAGAAGATCCCATCTCTACATGTGTTGGTGCTAGAACTCTAGTTCTATCTTTCTGTTTTGTTAAATATTTTTTTCCTAGAAAATCAAGTTTTTTTAAGATATTTAATGTGAATTGATTTGGGGTAGTTAGTTTTAGGGTATAGTTGTGATTTTTTAAGGGTTATTTCAACCTAGATTATTTTATTAAATAACTTTTTTAAAAAAATATAATTTTTAGGTTTTATTTTGAGTTTTTTTGCTTAAACTTATACTTATTTGATAGTTTAATTTAGCTTTATATCTTGATTGAATCAAAGCTCATTGGAAATGCAACAAGAGACAACAAAAAGAAGCAAATACTTCTAAAATAGATTGAATCAATGGTGAAGAATGACGGAGAGTTAAGGAAGCTTCTAGGTTTGGTTACTATTGCAAATGAAGGTATTTTACCTGACAACACTAAGTTTAAAAATGTACTATTCTATATTTAGATTTAGTTAAAATGGTTAAATGAGAATTCAAAATGATAATGATGTGTTTACAATATTTGAGTTTTGCAAAGAGTTGTAATGTATATAATGTTTGTCATGATTTGTGATTATGTGATTGCTGTTTTGGATGAATTTAAAACTCTCGTAGTACAGCTTGTTTATTTATTAACACAAAGAAAGGAAAGTGATGATCTAATTATTGGGGGAAATAAAGTTGCACCAAGGGTGGTTAAGATGGATGATGACCTTTATATGGAAGATTACCCAAGAGTTGTTACATAGGTATAAGAGTATCCAACACCTGTTGTTGAATTAGGTGATAAGGAAGAAAGAATATAGATGGGGATGGATTGGATAAAAAGGAATATAGGAATATAGATTTTGTTGAATCTGGTGATAAGAAAGAAGAAATTGTAAATAGTGCTAAATTGGATGGTGAGGAACCAAGGAGTATTGATGTTGCTGAATGTGGTGATAAATGGAAAAAAAGCAGATGAGGCTAAATTAGATGGTGAGGAATAAAGGAATATGGATGTTGCGAATCTTGTCTTGGATGGTGAAGAATAAAAGAATATAGATGTTATCGAACTTAGTGATGAGGAAAAGAGTGCAAATAGTGATAAATTAAATCGTGAGGAACAAATGAATATTAATGTTGTCGAATCTGGTGATGAGAAGAAAAGAAATTTAGAGTTTCAAAACTGAATGAATGAAGACAATGGTTATGAAAATGAAAGGTGGAAACATGAGAATAGAGACCTAGGATTGAGACATAGATTGCTGTAGATAGGACTGAAACACATAGGGTGAATATCATATTTCCTAATTTGACATAAATGATGATTTTAATAAAGTTTGTGAAGAGATTATGATCTAAAGTCATTCAATGTGTTAGACTATGAAGCCAATGTACAAGGTAACATATTCTACTTATCTAATCCTAGTAGTGATAATGCTAAACTAGTAGTTGGAATGAAATTTGCAATTGCATGACAACTTAAAGTAGCCTTGAAGAATTTGTTAATATCAAAGGGGTTTTGTTATGAAATTTTAAAGGAAAACATGTAGAATAATAGTCGGTGTAAAGTGTAGCCAACAATTTGTCCATTTAAAGGACATACATTATCGATGAATAGAAAAACCATATTATAGATCAAAATGTTTATTCAATGGCATACTTGCCTAAAAAAGAATAAGAAAAGTAAGTTAACATCATATTGGATAGCACTTAAGTACTTAAACGAATTCAAAACAAACACTAAAATACTATGTAGGTGCTTTGAGACAAAATTATGAGATATTTTGTGTATGAAGTTCATCATAAAAGCTTGTATAAGCTGCAGTGTTGTATTGAAAATGACTTAGGGTGGTTGGGTGCAATAAAATATGCAGATAAGGAAATTTTGATTCATATTGGATATGTACAAATGGATATAAAGCATATTTTCCTAATTAAAACGATACCGTAGAAGTTAAAACTCAATTTGCTTGAGGATCAGCTTTAAATCTTCTTGCAAACCTACCAACCAAAATAGATAGTAATTGTATGTTGCATATAGGAAAAATCGTTAAATAGAAAAATCTTCTTTCATCGGATAACAACTGCAAGTCGCAAAAGTGTTTTTTTTATTTTCTGATGATACTGACAAATCTTGTAACCAATAAAAAAATAAAAAATGTAATATATTTTTATGTTATCTTGTGATGAAAACAAATCTAGGTAGTTCTGCTACTATACATGCTGACCCATAACCATTAGTTTAAGTTGATTGTTATGCTCAACATCCATCCCTCAGGCTTCCTCGGGTGCACATGTGCCTTAATTGACTAAAAACAAGACTTTTATGAAACATTTTAGGCCATTAATTGGCCTTGATGGATGTTTTCTCAAAAGCATGTTTGGCAAGCATATTTTGAGTCCCATAGAGAAAGATGGCAATGAGCAGATGTACTCAATTGCTTCGGTTATTGTTGAAGCTGAAAATAAGCATTAGCTAGAAATTGTTCATAGAAGCATTTAGGAATGACTTGCAAGAGGTAAATAAAATCAAGTTAGTTTTTATTTTAGACTTGTAAAAGGTAAACATGATTACATTTTCATTTTTTTTTCCTGCATAATGCCATCATCATTTAAATGTAATGACAAATAACACCATTTTATTATGCTATATTATGACACATAACACCCACTTTGATTTTTTTAACACATAACACCCAACCACTTTGATAAAGTGTGACATATAACTCCTAAGATTCTTTACTATAACATATTCCACTAATGCGTTATATTGTTGGTATTTTAAGGCTTGAGGCAAGCAAGCATTCCAAGAACTTGAATTAAGTTTTGAGCACAGATCTTGTTTGAGACATTTTTTTTTTACAATTTCAAAAAGCAATGGAAAGGGAATAATACAAGAGTTTGTTATTCCAAGCTATTTCTACCAGACAACCATCACTGTTTAGAAGTGTATTCAAGGAATTAGAAAAATTAGATAATGGCAAGCCAATCATTATTTAAACAAGCTAGAAAGATGTGTGTAATCTAGAGCGTAATATGCGACTTATACAAATTTTGACATTAATGTGAATAACCTTAGTCAGAGCTTTGAAACATACATTAGCAAAGCTCATGAACTGCTTGTAATTAATTACCTAGAATATATTCGACTATGAGTTATGAAGAGCTTACACCATAAACTAACAAATATGAAGGGCGAAATTGGTCTACAAACACTAGTTATTCAAAATAGGTTGGAAAAGATCAAGAGCGGATCAAGGTTTTTCAAGCCATTAACTTGCGAGCAAGGAAAATAATTTCAAGTCATAATAATATATACAATCATTTACTATTGACTTTTAATGAGAAAAATTATTCTTTTAGCGGTTGGGAGTTGAGAAAAATATTTATTAATGAAATCCTTTCCAAGAGTTTTTGTAAGGAGAGTCTTGAGAATTATGTGAACTAGTAATTTGCCAACACACTTATGAATATTTTATCAAAGCCATGCCTAATTTAAAGGGCATGGGTAATGATGAGTTTCTAAAACTAAAACCACCCATCATTCGAAGACCACTAGGTAGACCTAAAAAGCTGAGGAAGCAAGCATCAGATAAACCCAGAGTACCATATAAAGTATCTAGAATTAAATAGTTAACATTTGTGGCAAATGTAAGTAATTTGGCCATAATGTTCATAATTACAAGGTTTTAATTACTAATGAAACCCCTACTTAAAGAAGAAAAGGTTTAGATAGAAAAAATAGTTTATAGTTGCTACAAATTTTGGCCAATACCAACATCAAACCCAAGCACAAACTACGTTAGGCTAAGCTACTGTAAAGATGCAAATCCTAATAAAGTCTAGCCTCATACGTGTTTTAGATTTTTAAAATCAACAAAGTAAGAAGAAAAGAGTAGCAGAAGATGTAAATATCGAAATAACTGAAGTACCATGCCGATCTTTAAGGAGGGATTCACATGTAGTAAACTTTAAAATTTTTTAACAAATTTAAACACCCTTTTTTTAGAGATTACCTTGATTTGAAATGTTGAATTTGAAACAAAAACCTCCAAAAGAACTTAAAGGTGGTAGTTTAGGCTTCCTAAAAGGATTTTTAAGATCATGAGTAATGCACGTGTCTTGTCTCTAGCAGTTATCCACACAGATAGTTATTATAACCTTTTTTAGGCCTAATGGTTCTTTAGTGCTAACCAAAAGGCTTGTTAAGCCTTAACCAAAAGTTAATTATTTTTCTTGTATCTATCATGAACCAAAAACAAAAGAACAAAGGGGGATTGTTAACCATAAGAAAGCTTAAAGAGATGGCATTATCTTAACGAGGCTAAGGAGATGGAGAAAATTATGAGAAACTTTTCCTCCAGCCAAAAAATTCTCTTAATAGATTTTATAATCAAACTTAAAGATTAGGTAAAAAATTGACTTATAATTTTTCTAACCTATATATCTTTATATACTAGCTCAATCCAACTTCCAGTTAGATTTAGGATTGCAAAAGTTTTGACTTAATGAAAACTCCCAAAAGAAGTGAAACTATTCCTTCTTAGCATGGTTTGTAGAATAAATTTATTATGATTTATTAAATGAGAAATTAAAATAGCATGGCATCCATTTACTACCAAAAATAGGTTCATAATGTGCTTTCTAAAAAATCTCTTCCTAAGTCGATCCATAATAGCCAAAAATAAAAAATAGAAACATCTAATTTTTTTAAATAAATCATAAAATGAAACTCCTAAGTAACTTTCATTAATAGGGGTGCAAGCCTAATCTATATTATTTGGGTTACTTTTTTTTTTTCGATCTATCATCATTTATCTTTTTCATCTTTTTTGTCTTTAGTTTGTACAATATTTCATACATATTTAATATAATCAACCGAATATCATATACCATAGGAAAATAAATAATTTAAAGGTTTTATAACTAAGGTGGAAGCCTCTTTCTTTTTCCTTTCAAATATTTTAATGTACTCTTTATTGTTCCTCCTCTAATAGCCAACCTTTCCGCAATAATGACAAGCCCCTTTATTCTTTCATTCAGTCTTTTACCCCATCATTTAGCTTCAAACTATTAATCTTGGAGGCATGTCCTATTTTGATTTCTTCTTCTTTTTTTTCTTCTTCTTCTTCTTCTTAGATTTCTTAGATAAAAAAGTAACTAAATGGACTATCTTTTCATTGGTGATTGATCTTTCTGTCTTAGTTAGCATGCTTAACAAACCTTGAAAGGTCATATGGAGATGGCTCATGTTGAAATTTAACACAAATTAGGCAAAATTATGAGGTAAAAAGGATAAAAATAAGTCAAATGGATAACTCATGGTCCATGACCCAACGCAATTACTTAAGATGAGAGATTTATTCTATCTTTTTCAATATATGAGTTCTAATTGAGGTCTTTCAAACATCTTTGTTTGGAGTAATTCTTTTGAGATATTGATCCTCTCAGTGTTTCTCTTTATCGAATAATTCTTTAAGGTTTAGGACAATGTCTAGAGCACTCATAGTTTTATGCTATTTTTGAAGTTCAGGCATCATGCTAACTAGCATCACACATACAGCCTCCTAAAAATCTTCTTTAAAATTCATGTAGGTGGCCCATACTAACTTAGTATAATCAACATGAAGCTAATTGGGCAGGGGCTCATGAAGGATATAGCTCTTCTTTTGTGTTTCAAAACAATTTTAGGATTACAAAAGTAGTTTATAAAGTTTAACCTAGTCAACTTGTTAGTGTTAATATGCTACAAGTCTGTAGTTATTTTTACTTATTCATATCTTACATGAATTTGAAACATGTATAGTGTCAATTATGTGAATTAGGTAATCATTAAGTTAGGTTTTAATACATTATTCTTCTTAATGAACTACATACCTTTTCATCTTATATAACCTTAAATGACTCAATAAATCATGCGAGAACTAAAGTAGGCAGCTTAGTTCACTAATTGCATCTCTATGCAATTCTTAGATGAATAGGTAATTGTTTATCTAAATATATCATATGTATTTAACCTAACCTTTGCTTCTAATGCCATGTGGTCAAGTATGACATAACTGAACCATACAACAATAGTTGAGTGGGACCTGTTGTTCATAGGATAAGCAGTTTGGGAGTTAGGGACCTTAAGTGACTCAAGAAATCACCCACGGTCAGAGTTTAGGTATCTTTTTACGAATAATGGATGGCGTCTAATCATGCTTGGGCATTGACTCAATATTTTACAAGATATTTCTTTTAATTAGTTATTATTCAAGCTTCATTGATTTGTGTTTGATTACATGACATTAGCATTTATTTGATCATACATATATTTCACATATATCTATAAATAGATAAAATAAATCTATTATATGCAATCTACTAAGATGATTATGGACTTTTAAACTAAACTACTTTCCTTAAGCCATTAAGAAACTAGATAGTCAATTTCCTAGAGAATCATTCGTATACTTAATAAGTCTTTATGGTAATCTCTTTGGACTTCATCTTGGCATTATGTTTTTTTGCATCTCAAAATTTGGAAATTCCTTAATTCTATCCTAATCTGAAATCTCTATGTGGCAATTATATATGTTTGAAGAAAACTTGAGTTACATTTGAGGAGGCTAAGGTGAGAAAAGAATTTTACAACCTTGGACAATAGGGTCTATAAACCTTATTTATAAAAAATAAATACAAAAATAAATAAAATTAACTATTCATAACCCTCATACTATGGTCTAGTCCATAATCATCTTTCAAGCTTTTATAATCTAATTATAAATTGCATTCTTGTATAACTAATTGTTAGCTCAAAATAATGATTGAACAAAAATGGGTGAATTAGTTCTTTTCAAAATTTGATCACAAATTTACCTCTTACAAAAAATTAAAATAAATTGAAATTAAAAAGGGAGTTAAAGGGAAGAAAAATAACTAATCAATATATATAAAAGTTTGGTCTTTGAACTCGAAGTGTTAGCTTCAAAGGAGAGATTGAACTAAGAGGAGGTGAATTGGTTCTATAAAAACTTGTTCAATTTGAAGTAAATTGAAAATTAAAAATAAAATAAGGAAGAGAAAAACCAACAATCAATGTATAGAGGTTTGGTCCTTTAATTCGGCACCTACGTCCTTTCTTTTTGGTACTTTCTTGCCAAGGTGATTTCCATAATTCACTAAGCAAATTGTTACCTTTAAGGCTAAGGTATAACCTTACACTACTATCTTTTAAGGTTTAGATAGAACCTTTCAATTCCTTTGAGAATTTTACCCCAAACTCTCAAATATTTTCACTCACTTTCACACAACCTTTTTTATGATATGAATGAACTGTTTTGCAAACAAATTGAACCTTTAGTAGGTAGATGTTTGCTAGAACTTAAGTACAAAATGAATGAATACAAATAGGCTTGAAGAGTATAAATTTGATACAAGTAGAAATAAAGAATTTGATGATTTTGAGCGTTTATTGATCAATGATTTAATGAAATTTGTATCTCTACTTTTTTCAGCTGTTTGGAACCTCCATTTATAGCTGGAAATTGATTCATAGACGTTGGGCATTTAATATGGTGGTTGGAGAGCCGTTGTAGCCTTCATAAATGCTTGTTTTCATTTAGTCCCACATTATAGTATCGATACAATACAAATAGTATCGATATAGAAATAAAAAAAGTAACCGTTACAGCTTGTTGTGTCAATACAGGGATCTGAGTATCGATACTAAACAAGTTGTATCGATACAGATACTATTTTATTGATACATTTGAGGGTTTCAGCCAAACCTTGGCTACTGGTAAGCCTTGTATCGATACACATGGGGTGAGTATCGATACTAAGCAGGCTGTCTCAATACATACACACTTGTATTGATACATTTGAGGGTTTCATCTAAACCTTGGCTACTGCCAAGCCTTGTATCGATACACACGGGTTGAGTATCGATACTAAGCAGCAGTATCGATACATACACATTTGTATCGATACATTTGAGGGTTTTTAAGCATAGTATCGATACATTTGTTCTTTGTATCGATACCAACCTTCAAAAATGTTTTTGAAATGATTTTTGTTGATTCAAACAAATCTAAAAAATTATTTTAATTATAAATATACATTTTAGAGCATATAATTTTTGACAAATTACAAACTTAATATTTTTCAAAATGCTTTTCAATTTAAACACAAATACCAAGTTAAATATTAATTTAACTTAAATTGTTTGTTATATCAAAACCGAAATCAAGGTTAACAGAAAGCCTATGCCTTCTTTTCTTAGCACTTTCTTGCTAAGGTGATTCCCATAATTTACTAATGAAATTATTACCTTTAAGGCTAAGGTATAGCCTTACAACTCTATCTTTTGAGGCTTGGATAGAATCTTTCAATCCTTTTAAGAATTCTACCCCAAATTCTTAAGTGTTTTCACTCAATTTTCACACCACCCTTTTGTGATATGAATAAAGTGTTTGGCAACGATCAGAGCCTCTAGTAGGTGGGTGTTTATAGAATTTAAGTACAAAAAGGATGAGATACAAATAAACTTGAAGGAATACAAATTGAATACAAGAAAAATTAAAAACTTGAAGACTTTGAGCTTTTATTGTTTAATGTTTGATTAATCTTGGTATCTCTTGCTTTTTCAATTGTTAGATACCTCTATTTATAACTTGAGGTTGGTGGAGAGCCATTATAGCTTTCATAAATATTTTTTTCCCATTCAGATCCAAGCCATTGTATCGATACAATAGCAAGAGTATTAAACATGACTTAAAAATGTGACTCTTACAAGTAGTTGTATCGATACGTTAAGGTTGAATATCAATACTCATCATGTTGTATCAATACAAAGCCTTTTGTATCGATATATTCCAGGGTTTCAGCTAAACCATAGCTACTGCCAAACGATGTCTCAATACATATAGGGTGAGTATCGATACTCATTATAATGTATCGATACATGGTGATGTGTATTGATCCATTCTAGGGTTCTAAGCATAATGTCTATACTTTGATGCAATATATTGACACATCGATTGAAAATCCTTTCTAAAATAATTTTTCTTGGTTTGAATTTGACTTAAATATATCTCAAAAATATTCTAGAGAGTTATATGCATTTGATACATATATTTTGACAAAATAGGAGGTAAAAGTTAATTTAGTATATTTTCAAAATATTTATCAATTTAATTTAAGAAAAATACTAAGTTGGTAACAATTGAGTACAAGTTAATTAAGCTGAGGTTATTGTTATATCAAGATCCAGATTAATTCAAAATTAACACTAACATCACATGGTGATCACATGTATTTAATATATAAATATAAATAAAACAATTTTAAAATATTTATCGAAGCATCTATAAGAATCGACTCATGTATGTTAAAATGTTTTTAACCAACTTCCTAACGTTTAGGAAGTTTACGTTAAAACAAACATTATTTAATTTTTAGATGAGTTGCCTCTATTAGGACAAACTTTTTCAATTGCATGCTCATAAGGATTCCAAAATCGACATCTTTAAGAATTAAAAATATGATAACTTATTTTAACAAACAATTTGAGAAAATTAGTTTCCAAATTTTAATTTTTCTAGAACATGTTTATTTCGAGAATCCATGTTGTCATAAAGCTTTTTGATTAATCCTAACTTTTTTTGGAATCTCAACCATTAGCTAACTCTTATCTAATACAACTAAAACTCATCTAAAAAAAGAATCAAATTACCAAGTTTTAAAAATTTCACTCCCACAGAAAATTAGTTCCGATGGAAGTAGGACTCTACCAAGTTGTGTCCTTGGTATAGGTAATCTCTTTGGCCATGATAATGGCCTTTGACTGCTAGCTTTGTAGGATGTTCAGGGGCTATATTAGGTGCTAGAAAAATTCACTAGGTGCTGTTTAAGGTCGATCCATGACAGCAGACAAGATGGCAACAAATTAGCCATCCAATAGCATGGTTTCAAGCAAACTAAATGCAGAAACACTTTTCGATTATCTAGCGATAAAAAACAATCCATAAACCAAATATTATTCAGTTAACTTGTTGTCCTAAGATGTAGCAAACCCATGGAGCTTTTCCATAAAGATTTCAAGGTACATTAGGTGCAATAACTCAACTAAAATTACATGAAAAATTGTAACTTTATGATTTCAAACATATTAAGCCTAAGATAAGGTTTTTTTTTTTTTATGTCAAACAGTTGTAAATAAATCAAAATTAATTTTTATACATATTTTATGTTAAAATTAAAGTATACAAATAAATTTTTTCAGCAAAGAAAACATTGGGACAATTGGCTACGGAAATTGAATATCAGAGTCAAAGACAACTCAGGGATTTCAATGTTTTAATGTGCATTCAATCTGAATTGATAAAAAACAATTTTTATTAATGATTAAACTTTTTATCTTGATTAATAAACATCTTGAGCATGTATCCAATATTAAAAAAATTAATAAAAAATTATTTTACAAGATTTATGGCCTAAAACTTATAGATCAATACCTATGACATCAAGATGTCTATCACCATGATTTAGCCTATACTTACTACATATAATCCACAACCTATAGGCTTTGATACCACTTGTAAGGATGCGAATCCTTGTAAAGTCTAGCCTCATACATGTATTGGATTTCAAAATCAACAAAATAAGATGAAAAGAACATCGAAAGATGTAAACACGAAAACAATTAAACTTCCCTATAGATCTTTAAACGTCTATCTATTTACATATTACCCTAATTTCAAATGTCAAAATTTAAAACAAAACCCACCAAAAAGATCTTTGAAAGTGGCGGCTTAGGTTTCTTGAAAGGATCTCTGAGATCACAAGCAACACATTTATCCTGCCTTTAGTGGTTATCCATACAGATGGTATTTGAAACCTTCTCGAGGCTCGGTAGTTCTTCAGTGCTAGCTAAAAGGCTTGTTAAGCCTCAGCCAAAAGATATTATCTTTCTTGTATCAATCAAGAACCAAGAACAAAAGAATAAGAAATATTGTGCTAACTACAAGAAAGCTTAGAGAAGTCGTGCTATCTTAGGAAGGTTGAGGAGATGGAAAAAATCAATGAAAAACATTTTTCTAACCAAAAAATGTTTTTTAATGGATTTTATAATCTAATCTCTCAAAAATTAGGTTAAAAAATTAACTTATAATTTTTTAACCCACCATGTCTTTATATACAAGCTTAATCTAACTTCCAGAAAAGTTTTAACCTAATTAAAAATCCCAAAACAAGTGAAACCCTTCCATCTTATTTCAAGTAAAATAATTGATAAGCTTTTTCCTTTTAGCCCTGGCTGAATTTCCCATTTAAATTAGGCCATGGAATTTAGCCTAACATACTTAGTCCAACAAACTTAGCTTGTTGGAGCAGTAGGGGAATAGTAGGCCAAATTATGCTTTCATGAGTTTAATTCTATAATTTATCTTAATGAATAATATTCATCTAATAAATATAATTATCTAATAATTATACAATTAGATAAATAAACTAGAAACTATGTTAGCTACTATACACATCCTTATGTATTTTGTCTCCGTAAAATCCTTAATTTAGTTAAAACTATTTTAAACTTAATTTTAATTTTTTTAAAATATTAATTATCAAATAATAAACATTACAAGAATTAAACCAATAAATGAGATAAAAAAATTTGATTCATAATCAAATCCTTAGTCTAGGTGAAATCTTATCTCAACTAAGATGAGTCTTATCCTCTTTGACATGGTATGTCTTAATCTGAGCATTTTCTTAATGACAATCTTATCCACAATATCAAAATAAGACAACAAAACTTAGATTTCACAGATCTAATTTGGTCTTAAATAAATCTTAATTAAACTATTCAATTAAGCCCTCTATCCAAATTACCTTATTTAATTGTCATAATTGAATCTAATAAATCTATCTCATTGTGTGTGACACATTAGGTTTCCAACATGTTGGCAATAAACATAATTAATTATATCCATAGATCAAGAGTAGGAACTAACAACCTATCACAACCATCTAAATGTTAAAGAGTCAGTGTGATCTCATTAAAACCTTTTAGTAACAAACCTATTAGTGTAGTACGGTCCTTTCAAAATATACCTCGGAATGAGCACAAGCATGGTTTAGTTTATACTTTTACTCCCATCCAAGTCAGACCTTACAACTTATGGTTAATGATCATGAATCTACAAGGAATAATTTCTCATAATCCGTTCTGCTCTGGCCAGAGACTTTAATTTAATTAACTATAGTTAAGATCATTCGACATATGTCTACAATGTCATTAGGAGTGGTGAATCCTATCTGGATCACTCATCCATCTACTATATGATTCATGCTATACCCAAAACCACTTTATCGTAAACATCCATTTGTTATGGACCCATTCGTGATGCACTTTAACCATTTGTTATGGACCCATTCGTGATGCACTCTAAGTGTAACACTCCTTATACGAGATGGCCTACTATTACAAGTATAAAAATTATCACTCATCCATGTACATGATTGGCATATGAGAAAATATTCATAGACACTTAAGTGACTTATAATAGATAGAGTTCTCATTCAGGCCATGTTCAATGAACTTGTTTCTATAAAACAAGTACCCATATGCTAGACCTAAGTATTTCTATACTGTACTTATCAGAACAAAGGTTTTTATGAATCAAATACATAAAGGCTTAGCATATACTAGTCTTTGTGCATTATCAATGCTCTATCTTAACAAAACAATGGCAAGGAACATTTTTAGAAAACAAGATTTTAATGCATAAAGATCTTATAATCGTAACTCATTATAAATCTTTGCAAGGCTATTGTGTTTCATGGGCTTCATCTAATTAGTGTTCTCATAATAGTCAATTATGGCACTAACATGAAGGAAAACTTTTCGTTACTTTAACTAGTAGCATCTATGTAGTTAGTTAACTATGTATCCTATGTCCCAATCTGATTAGTTCAAAGGCTCACAACTAGTTCTTTAGTAGTAGTCGATAGCCCATCTTCAAGTAGTGCAAGATTTTCAAGGCCTAAGGTAATGATCATAAGGTTAATGATGATTATGTTAAGGTTAACTATATAACACATATAGTTTAATAAAATTGTTAAATCTTTTTGAATGCATCTAGTAGGAGGCAAATCGTGTGTCTTTTTTTTTTTTTGCACCTCTTCAATGTATTTTGGCAATACAGATTAAACTATTTTTGTGTTATTGTCATTGTAAGAGTTCAAGTAGACCAAAGTTATGGATATAGCTAATTTGCGGCTATTTTTGGGAAATGGATATGATGTTGCAATTTACAAATTTGACAATTTGAATGCATTATAGATGTTATAGATTCATGAGATTTTGGCAAATTAAATGTTCAAATTCAAATTCGTTCTAATATATGAAAGCAATAAGATTAACTCAAAAATAATACAATTACATAATGTACCATGATAGCATTCATGTCAAAATCCACTTTAACATGACAAACACATTACAACTTGACTACTATAAAAATTGTCATTAGTATAAACTTAGCTATCAAGGCATTTCTATTTTGCTTGATATTTGCATAACATTAATTTTAGCTTTTTGTTTCCTCTTATGTGCAACCTTAGTCGATTGATGTAGCTTAAGAATCTCTAATCTCATGTTCTCAATTTCTTGTTTTGATTGTTTTATCTTTTTCCAAGCTCGATTTGACACTTCTCTCTCACTTTGACAAGTCGATAATATATAAACCCATGTAAAAAACCTTGCATTTTGAACTATATTACAAAAATATTAGGTCTCATATCAATACTTGATTTTCCAGACCTTTTCAATCAAGTAAAAGTTAATCATCAATATTTCAGTTATAATTAGCAAACTTATAAAACTTTCTTCCAAGATTATTTGCTGTCCAAGCTATCAACATAGAGATTGATCTCCACAATAACAATTCCCATCCCTTTGACCACGAGAAACAAATAAAGAGGAATATCGACCAAAATGTTTACTCATGGTTGTTTAATTAAGAAATTCAAATGAATTACTCGGACAAGTTGAAATTTATTTGAAATCAGGAAAAGTTAAGAAAACTAGGAAATATTTGGGACAAATTATAAGAAATAGTGTGAAAGATTAATTGATTCTCTTAAACCAATGTAGTAGGTGAGAATAAGGGCAATTTTGGTAAAAAAATTATTAGTAGACAACAATCTAATGGCATTATCGATTTTTGTCTAATGGTCAAACTGCGTGGGATACAAGTATCGGCAAAAAAAAGCATAAGAGGTTAAGTGTCACATGAACTAAAGCATAAGGGGTTAAATGGACTTTACAAAATTACGTTTAGTATCCATAACTTTTCAAAAGATTTTATCATTCGTCAATTTTTAGTCAAAAGTAAAAGAAAAAAAAGAAAAAGATTAACAAATATATATATATATATCCACATGGCCTATTGCACGCAAGAAAAATTCATATATACATTTTTTATAGTTTTATTTGTTTGATTTTTTTATTTTTTGAAAAAAATTATGTAATATACATATGCTTTATATTTAATGCCCTTAATTTTATTCAAAGTTTATTTCTTTGAGGCTTGATTAAGACTTAATTATAATTTTTTTAAAAAATAAATATATGTAGTTAGGCATGTTCATGGGTTAAGTTGGGTTGGGCTCAAATAGGATATTGACTTTCATTGTTAGCTTAAGCCCAACCAGAAATATATGTAATATTTTCTAACCAAGATCGGCCCAAATTGTTAAAGAAAAACTTTTACTAGCTTGGTCTGCAAATATTAGAATTTCCTATTGAAAAATATTAAAGTAAAAGCAAAACAACTTTTATCTTAAAGCATTTTTTTCGTTAGTATTTTTCATTTCTCTAGTTCATTGGAGTTAGACCCCATTAGTTAATATTATAAAATACTAATTCTAAAGCTTGAAACTTTTGATTTTTAGATTTTGGAGCTTACATACATTAAAAACAACAGAGACTAAAACGAAAAATGAAAATTGTAGAAGAAAATGAGCTTACAAATTTGGTTGAAGTGCGTTGAAACAAAATCCATGTAAAAGAAAAACTAAATGAAGTTGGGACTTAAAGATGTTATGGTTGTTCTGAGGAGAATTAGACTTAAGGTTTAGTCTTAAAGACGTTTATGTTCAGTGTATTGAGAAATTCGAAAAGGGTGCAGTTGTGGGGAGAGTAAAAGTACAAAAGATAGCTAGGGATTTTACTTTTTAGGGTATTTACTTAATTACAATATTATAAATTATTTAAAAAATAAATAATAATTACTATTATATTCAGGTTAAGCTTAAAATTTTATGTCCATGACTCAACACATTTTAAAAAATGGGATTTAAAATTTGCTCAAACATTTTTTTCGAATATAGTATTTTTATTTAAACCTTTTCAAATTGGATAAGTCTTTGAGTTTGAACCAATAACTATATCATGAATAGGTTTGTTTGCAAATAATTTTTTCAAATTATTAAAAAAACTCATATTCATTTTTATTTTTACCAAATCTATTCGTTTTTTTTAAAAAATAAATTTTATTCAAAAAAAATGTTATATATAGCATATATCCACCCTAGAAATTTTTTTGATCTTTTAGAAATTTTTTTCTAAAATTATACGGTTTAATGCTTTTAAAATTAGCTATCATATTCAAAATTTCAATTTTTTTAAATTATTAATATCATCTTTTTTTTACATAAAAATAAAAAATATAAAAAATTAATATATATGGTACTAACTTTTATATAAAAATTAATATATATGGTTTAATGCCTTTAAAATTAGCTATTATATTCAAATTTTCAATTTCTTCAAATTATTAATATCATCTCTTTTTTTTTTCTCACATAAAAATAAAAAAATATAAAAAATTAATATATATGATACTAACTTTTATATAAATCTTAACATATGCACACTCTCTCATGTAATTTGAAAATTAATATTTATTTAAATATTTTATTATTTTTTAGTTTAATTAATAGATAAATAAAATCTTTTATGAAATTATAAATATTAACATATTAAATACTTAAGAATTATGAATAAAAAGGAACACTAACCGAAAGTTGAAAATAATAAATATAACTTTAAAATGGTAAGCGACTAAAGTAACAAATTTTGCAAAGAAGAAAATTTCAAATTCTCCAATAAACTCCGTCGGCTTAACTCCCCCCCCCTCTTTCTGCCTCAAACTTAAGCTGTCGTATTGTTATTATTATTATTATT
>JBBYHM010000026.1:16191146-16217148 GCA_038381775.1 Adansonia rubrostipa
AAACTCCGTCGGCTTAACTCCCCCCCCCTCTTTCTGCCTCAAACTTAAGCTGTCGTATTGTTATTATTATTATTATTTTTTAATTTTTTTGAATTATCATTCTCTCACTTTATGTATAAATTCTTTCTCTCTCTAAAACCTTTTTTTTTCCCCTCTATTTTCACTCTTGTAAAACCAGGAGCCCTCCCATTCCAAGATCCTTTAGCTTTGTTTTTCTTCTTTTCGTTTCTTTTTCGATTTCAGCTCTTTTCTCTTCCTACGAGGGCTGAGTCCGTACAGTTCTTAGGGTTTTTTGTTCAGTAACATTTCTAGTGGAAGAGGTTTACTGTCGGGTTTTGTTTTTGGGGGGGGGGGGAAGAGAGAGAGAGAGAGAGAGAGAGAGAGAGAGAGAGAGAGAGAGGATTTTTAGATATGGCAGCTGAGAGGCTTAGGGATTTGAGTCAGCCTATTGATGTCTCCTTACTTGACGCCACCGTCGCGGCCTTTTACGGAACTGGATCTAAAGAAGAGGTTCGCTTATTTCTTTGTTACCTTTTTTGTTCTTATTTACATATTTTCTCTTTCTCTTACTTGACTTTTTGACTGGGAAATGAGGGGGTAAATGTGGTCTTAATTGAAAGTGATTTTCTGTTTGGTTTCCGGGAAAGTTAGAAAGAGAGTTGGATTTTGGTTTGCCAGGTTTTAGTATAATTGGGCATTTACTTCAAAGTAGAGATAAGGGCAATTACTTCAAAGTAGAGATAAGTCCGAGGGAAATGTGGGGCACCTGGGTGGAATTTTTTTTCTCGAATTTCTAGGGTTTAATGTGAGTAAGCTTTTACTTAAGTGGGGTTTTTTAATTAGGACTTATGAATTTCTTTTGCTTTACCGGATAATGTGCGAAACTGTGGTGGTGATTTGGGAGGGTGAGGGTGGGAAGGGGGAGGATAGGCCAATTTAAGGCTTTGAGGGCATAAGCCTTTACATTTTCGGAAGTGCCGTATGATGTAAAATCTGATATTTCAATTATGCACAATTTTGAATTATCTGTCTATTTTAGAAAACTTTAAGACTTATTTTAAGCTATTAGAAAATGAAGGTAGGTTGAAGCCTTTTAGCTGATAAAATTTCTACTTGTAGGATGTTGTTGGCGTTTAAGTTTTGGGTTTAGTCCTTTTGGTTTGATAGGCTTCATATTTCAACTGTTCAAATAGAATAATTATGATGGAATAATGGAGAACTTCTTTATATTTCTCTTGCGTTGACCAACTTTTCAAATCATGCTTAAAATTAATAGATTTGGAGAGGCATGAAAACCAAATACTGCATTCTTTAGTGTTTGTACTATTTTCATTGATGAATTTGCCCTTTAAATTCATTGATTACTTAATCAGTTTATCAATTCTCTTACACAAACAATCATTTAATTCAGTTTGTTCTCTCTTTTCTGTTCTCTTTTCTCCTATCAATCTAATGAGCTTAAGGCATTGATCAAGGTTATGCATTTTTCCTTTCTTTTTCTTTTTCTTTCCTTCTCCTTTGAATTCCCTGTAAATGAACAGATTGTTTAGGTTGGTTGTTCATGATCAAGAATTGGAGAGACCTGACTGTGCGAGACATTAATTCCCTAGGTTGCTGACCATGATAAATTCTAGGAATGTAAGCTATTTCTGTTACATTGTAAATCTTTATAGTCATGATAGACATTGTTTTAGAAATTAACTAGTGTTCATATAAAATTTTCTTCTGCAATCAAAATTTTCTGTTGTAACTTTACAATGATTATTGACAACCTTTTTGAAGATAAACTAGTAAAGAGATTGGTAGTTAAATATATGTTTGGATGAGAATTGTTAATCTAGTACCCTGGTTTTTTGAAGCAAAAGACCTTTAAATATTAGTGTTTCCCTTACGAAATTAACAATCCTAAACCTGTCTACCTTCCCCCGCTCCCCACCCTCTCCCCCCCCCCCCCCCCCCCCAAAAAAAAAAATGAAGCTAAGGTCTATCATCTCATTTACATTTCAGTTGTAATTCTGATTTTACCTTGTTGATCAAACATTATCAGTTTTATTTAGTTGCACAATTTTGAATAGTGAATGATTTGTAAGATAGTTTACTGCCACTATTATATTTCTGGCATTTGATGGTTCTCTTTGTATTTTTTTTTTTCATATATGACATGCCTCATTGGGCAGTAATTATACTGTGGCCTGTTCATACCGATATTTGTTTTTGACAATTTTTCCCTTAATTGCACATTACTTCACAGAGAGCACATGCAGATCTGATCTTGCGAGATCTGCAAAATAATCCAGATATGTGGCTTCAAGTTGTGCACATCTTGCAGCAGACAAAGAGCCTGAATACCAAGTTCTTTGCCTTGCAGGTCAGTTGAAATGACTATTTGCTTTGTAATCTTTAAATGCTCGTACGGAAAACTTGCTCAAAGGAGTTTTAGTCCACGTTCCCATGTTCTGTATGATGCTTACCTGTAACTTTGTCTTGCCCTTATAGCTGCCTTGTTGATTGATACTTTGTAAGCACTTTTTCTAACTAATGACTTCAGCATTGCAAAGTATTGTAAGAAGAATTTGAAATCCTCCATTCGATCTGATGATTTTAGAGAGCCTTTTTCGTGCTTGTCTACAGGTTCTTGAAGGTGTTATCAAGTATAGATGGAATGCATTGCCCGTTGAGCAGCGAGATAGAATGAAAAATTACATTTCTGAAGTCATCGTACAGGTAAAAGAGCTCTTAATTGCTTTTTTCCATTTAGGACTGAGGAATCTCAAAATTTTGTACTATTTATCCATCTATTCCTTTTCTGCTCTTTTAATATTCATTCTTATAATGCTCTCTCTTTTACTAGTTGTCAAGCAATGAGGCCTCCTTTCGAGCAGAAAGGCTGTACACCAACAAGCTGAATATCATATTGGTCCAGGTATAACTTACGTGGCTAACAGAAACTGTATTTCTTAAAAGAGGAACAGACTTGCTTTAGAGCTCAATGAATTTGTAACAAATTAGGAGGCCTGCAGTTGAGGCGTTATGTGTCTCCTTTTTTTTTTTTTTTTCTCTCTAATCAATGACAATGTTTACAAGTTATAACACCACAAATAGTATTTTTGATATTTCTTTTGCCTCTTGGTTACCCTACTGGTGAGTTCATGAAGTTTTCCTTTGAAGGTTTTGCAAGTATTACATCTTTAATCTAAATTGAGAGGAAATTAATGTCTACAATATATTCATTATATGTGTAATTGTTGTCTAAAATATTTTAGGCTTACTGGATATACAGATTCTAAAGCATGATTGGCCAGCTAGATGGCAAAGCTTCATTCCTGATCTTGTTGCTGCTGCAAAAACTAGTGAAACAATATGTGAAAATTGCATGGCAATATTGAAAGTAAGTTCTGTATGGGATTTCTTTCTTAGTAAAACTGGTTGCAGAATCTGATGGTTATTCGAGCTTTTCTATGTTCAGCTTTTAAGTGAAGAAGTTTTTGATTTCTCAAGAGGTGAAATGACTCAACAAAAGATCAAAGAGCTTAAACAATCACTAAACAGGTGAAAATATTTTTCTTTATTTAAGATATTAGGGTTATAATTTTGTGCCTGTCTATTTTTGAGATTTCTTTTTAAATTTTAGAGGGGGTTTGGTTCAGATAGTGTTTGATTACCTTTGGTAATGGGATTCCCCTTACAAGATTACCAAGGCACATTCCCAGTAATTTGTTATATCTGTGTTTGGTTTAGCTAGCCTTCATATAAGATTCTTATGTTTGGTTGACAAGCATTTAAGATTCCTAATTTTCATTTTTTATTAAATTACCCTCAAAGCAGAAAGGATAAAATTTGTTAACTCACACGTTTTCTTAACCTATTATACCAATATAACGTATTTTGATACAATATTAATTACTAACAAAAGGAAAACTACTATATATGAAGGATGGCATAGAACATTTTTTAGGTAATAATAAAATCAAAACTGCTAATTTAAGTCTCAAAATAATGCTACAATTAAAGTATCAAGCATGCACAAACAGAACCATACACAAAAAAGTTTTATTATACATTAATCAACAAAAAAAATTTTTATTAATTGTTCAAATTTAGCAATAAAATAGCATTAATTGACTTGAATCTGCACTAATGATCTTGTTATACACTGACCTGAACAATTAGATCTTTCAAAAGCTTTTTGTACACATGGTGATCAAGGCTCATACTCAGAAGGTCCTTGGATTCCTATTATTTAGTTGCATTAACCACATCATCTTCAGCCTGGAGGACCCTGATCCTAAATGCATTAAGCTGCACCGAATACTCACTGCAACAAAGAAAAAAAAAGGCTTAATCCTATAAACAAAAATGATGGGTGTATTCCTACTTTTCCTGGGTGCCAATTTTGCTTCAAAACAAACTGAACTCACTTTGTTTTTGGATCAATCATCATCATGACTATCAAGCTTCTTCAATGCTCTAAAATTCACTCAAATCACATTGATTTCAAATAACTAACAAAACCTGTGATGTTTCAAATATTACTAATTTTCAATTAATTAATTAACTGCCAAATAAATTTGATTTCAACTTAATATCCAATAGAGTATGGAAATCCAGTATGATAAATCAACTGAACTAAATTGCAGTTTCCAGCCAAAAAATGAAATAAAATTTACCCCCAAAAAAAAAAACATTTTTTTTGAATTTCGATTTGCTTCTCCTCCCTATACTCTTGCCTGCTCTTTTGCACCTCCAACAATTGGGACTTTCTTTTGTTAGCAAACCATTTGGAGCTACTGATGCTCTACAGAACAATCTCATGGATCAACAGAGACTGTCATGCAAGTTAAAAATAAAGTGCAAAAGAGAAAAAAAAAAAGAAAAAAAAAAAAAAAACAGGAGAGATTTGAGAAAAACCCAGAAATGATAGACAAATGGAAAACCAGAAAGTAGATGCCAAATATACTTAAATTAGCTGTCAATATTTTCCCAAAATCAAAAATGCAATTGACATTCGAAAACCTCAAATATAAAAAATCTCAAAAACCCTAAACCCCAAATTCAAAACACTAATAAACCTATTAATCAGAGAAGCAAACATATATTAAACCTATAAGCTATAAGCATATAAATCCAAGATGTGAAAATAAAGTCATACCTGGAATTTCAATAGAGAGGGAGAAGTCAAGAGCAACAGAAAAAAAAAAAAAAAAAGCAATATAGTTGTAGGGAGGAAAAGGTTAGACTCTCTCGGTATAAGTTGTAATTTTATAATGTCTTAGAGGTAAAAGAGACACAAAGCATTAAAATTGGGAGGCAAAAGTGACAGAAATGTTACATGTAACATAACCTAAGGAAGAGGTGGGTATGACAATACCCCCAATATTACTGAATCTTGGCACTACAGGTAATATCAAATTGCCGATTTTGAGAAATTTTTTGAACCAAGCAAGGAATCTCATGATGAAATGTTCAATTTCAGCTGCTAATCTAATTTATCCTAACCAAACAGCCCCTACTTGCTAGTTATAAATTTTACTGTTCTGTACTATTCTTGAATGTTCGTTGGTCAAATCTCTGTTTATGTTTTGTTCCTGTTGTATAAAATGTCTATCCTTGGATTGAAAGGTCATGTAAATAAAAGTTTGTGTGAAAAAATTCTTATTAAATTTCTGCACTTCTGTCCTTGCATATGCTCATCTGCGGATCATAATAACAACTATGATTTGTGGACATGACATGTTTGGGAAAATATGTCTTTTGAATGTGCTGCATGTGGACATATGATATTGGGCATATGAAATCATCGCTTGCATAGTAAATTGGCAATAAGATCTGATATTATTTCAAACTGTAAGTGAAAAACTTGTCTGAAAAGGTAGAGGACCAAAATGACCTTAAATATCAATTATGTCCCCCTCTAAGATACCTCCCATTTTTCAGATCTTTTTTAATCTACATGGACAATTTCTTTAAGCTACACGTAAAAACTGTTATATGAACTATAATCGGATGAAGATCTCATTTATGTGTTGGTATAAAGAAAGGAGCTCAAGGTCTCCCATTAACATTCGATTATTGATTATAATATTTACCTTGCTGCTCTGTATTATGCAATGTAAGTTGTTAATAATTTTATTCTTCCAACTCCAAGCCAGGTTTGCGTTTATTATTCATTTGTTCATTGTGCGATCCATCTTGCTAAATCTTGTATTTGTTTTCTACAGTGAGTTTCAACTCATTCATGAGTTATGCTTATTCATACTATCAGATTCACAGAGAACTGAGCTTATACGGGCTACACTATCCACCTTGCATGCCTTTCTTTCCTGGATTCGTCTGGGCTATATTTTTGAATCAACATTGGTAAATAATTCTTGATTTCTCAAAATGACTCAGCTGTCCATGTGTTGTGCATGCAACTTTTTTTTATGAAGTTGTTCTTATTTATTGTTGTTATCATTTGTTTCATCTCTCATGCCGTATATATGTCTTACAGCTGGAGACACTCCTAAAATTTTTCCCTGTGCCTTCATGTCGGAATCTCACCCTCCAATGTCTAACAGAGGTAAAATTTTTTGTTTTTGTTTTATAATATTTTACTAAATGGAATAAAGTTATATTGTGGTCACTCTAAGAATGCGGAGCTTTAGTTATTACATTTATGGATGGTTGCAGGTTGCTGCCTTAAATTTTGGGGATTATTATAATGTGCAATATGTTAAGATGTACAGTATATTCATGGTCCAGTTGCAGATGCGTCAGCATGCGTTTTATAAGTTCATTGAGAATTTCAGTTAGAACCTAAGTTTGCCGATCTGTGCATTTTCTATTAGGCTCACTGTTTTTATTTATCTGGTTGATATCTAGATTTGATTTCTGTTTCCTGATTGTTTGCTTCTCCTTCCTTTTGTTCTCTGGTAATATGTTGGGTACTGTTTATGTTTTTAGACTACTCTCCCACCAACTACAAATGTCCCTGAGGCGTATGCACATGGAACTAGTGAAGAACAGGTATATTTCCAATCAGTGGCATACATTTTAATTTATTTAAATTTTGTTTGGCATACATTCATTCTTTTATGTTATTGCTCCACAGGCATTCATTCAGAATTTGGCACTGTTCTTCACGTCATTCTACAAGGTAACTTGCCTATGAAATTGACAAAGATCCTGCTGATCGTAAGGTGAAAGATGGTTAATGAGTGCTAGTTACCCATTAAAGGTCTGATGCGGTTGATGAGTGCCTATATGCATTTTGATGCAAAGACTGATCCAAATTAAGCATATTTAACATGTTTCTAAATTCGACAGCTCGTTTGCAATTGGTATTTTTGATGATTATTTTGCTAAGATTGTTCTTTGTTCTTTGTTTCCAGTTTCACATTTGGGTGCTGGAGACAGCTCAAGAAAATATTTCTTCGCTGTTAATGGGTCTAGAATACCTTATCAACATATCTTATCTGGATGATACGGAGGTCTTTAAGGTGTCACGGCAATTTGATATCCTTTATTTGCAAATGATTTGAGAACTTGGTTTCTAAGGTATTATTTTACTTATCTTCTGGTTAAATAGGTTTGCTTGGACTATTGGAACATCTTGGTCTTGGAGTTATTTGATGCACATCATAACACGGATAATCCTGCTGTAGCTGCAAACGTGATGGGATTGCAGGTACGGGATTGTTTTATGTTTACTTCAAAGCCATTTGTTGTAATGGAATTGGATTTGGCATTTAGAGAACTACTGTCAATCTCCATTACAGCTTAAGTGTTATCAAGTCTATGTAAAGCACATATTTGTAACTCTTTATCTTTTAGCCACCTTTTTTTGCAAAATCTTCCTCTTTTTGTATTTTTTGGGTTTCTGTCTGAGTGGTATGCCAATTGGAAACAAATGGCATAGGTTCATACCTATTATTTTCCTTGAATGCAGCAATGATATATGGTAGAATCTGTTCCCAAAAAAAAAATGTTGAACTCAATTTGATCTGCATATTTTTGCATACTTAGATGGATGACCTGTTAGGTATGCTCTCTCTCTCTCTTTCTCTCTCTCTCTCTCTCACAGACACACACACACAAACACACACACATGTTTTAAAATGTTTTTCTACCTGTTTGGGCAAATTGATTTGGAATTTGTATTTTTAAATATAGAAAGCACTGTGGCAGTTTTGTGGTTATTTTTGTAAATAGATGTTGGCTTTAGGTTTTTTTATTATTTATTTTTTTTAAACTTTTGTGACTGTTTAATTACTACAAAAAAAGCCATTTCTAGATACTGTGGAAGTTTCACTAATTTCTTGTCGATGAATTGAATCCAGCAGTTGCCTTCACTTCCTGGCATGGTTGATGGCCTTGGCGCTCAGCTTCTGCAACGACGTCAGCTTTATGTTGGTACAATGTCGAAGTTGAGAATGCTCATGATTTGTCGTATGGCTAAGCCTGAGGAGGTTTTGATAGTTGAAGATGAAAATGGCAATATTGTTCGAGAGACTATGAAGGACAATGATGTTCTTGTTCAGTATAAGGTGACAAATCTCTAATGCCGAATATGTGGTACTTAACCTAGAAGCTGACTTTCATGAAATCTAATTCCCATATTCACACGGGTTTACTCCTTGTACTCCCCAAAAAATGTAATGACTAATTATGGCTGATTGAATGATAGGTTGTGATTTCTTCATAAGAAATTTTTCTTCTTGCCATTGTTTGTAAACTCATCTCGTAAGATATCTACTAGCTAAATCTGTCAATTCTGATGCGACCCGAAAAAACCAAACCATTTGAACCCAAATCTGGTCCAACCCTTTTTGACGAGAAAGTCAAAAACCCGAATCTGATCCAATCTGAACTTGAATTTGACCTGAAACCAATTGATCTGAACTCAAAATGACTTGAATTGAATCAAACAATTAACCCAGAATGACCTCAATTTAAGTATAATGTTGTTTAAAAAACATTAATTTAATATAAATAATAACTATAACATAAACTGTTGATTTATTTAGTTTTATAATTTGTAATTACCATAATTGGAGTATGATAAAGTATGCATTATGTTGGCAGTGATTCTGGGGAAAATTAGAAAATGAAAAAGAAAAATTATGTAGGCGGTGATAGTGGTGTTTATGGTATTTGGAGTTAAAATTTTATTCATTTGGTTGTAAATCAAACCATTAGATAGGATAAATGGTAAGTTTGTTGCATTATTATCCTAATAACATTTCCTTAAATTAAGTGGCCAAGACTCCAAGATATTTGATCAAAGACTAAAATAGCTTTTAAGTACATAATAATATCTCAAATAAATTAGTAAAATGTTATATCAATTATGATAATCTTTTATTAGATTTAAAATAAATTATATATTTTAATTATCATGGATATACTTTTGATAATCTTATAACAGTCTTCATTGTATACATATTATTTAAAATAAAGTTATTATTTTTATTTTATGTATAGTCCATTCTTATGCAATTTAGAATAAGGTACATTAAATAGGTTGTTAATAACGATACTTGTATTTTATCATAATGATTTATACATTTTGTTGTAATAATATCGTTTCTTGTAATTTAAATCAAATTATATAATCTCTTATCAGTATGCATGTTATTTTTAGGGTAAATGTGTTATTTTTATTCTTAATGTATTATCCCTAAGTTTTATCATTTGATTTTCTGAAAGTATTTAAAATAAGTCATCGGTATATGTATTGTATTTTAATGATTTGCACAGTGCATTATTCCAATACATTTACAATATGTTGATGGATTGAGATAACGATTTCAGGCATACAATAATACTCGTTTAAGTAAAATGAATACTTGAACTTGAAAAATTTTCGGATTATCCCCTAATCCAAAAAAATTGGGTTATATAGATGTTCATTTTTAAATTAAAAATTACAATTCGATGATTACTTTTAAAAATCATTTATTATTTGACCAACTTATGTTTTAGAAGTTTTTGTTTTGGTATTACCTCATATATGTATGTATGTATGTGTGTGTGTATATATATATATATATATAGGATTAGTTTTCTCTGGCTCCATTGTTTATAAAGTTATGTGTTGCAGATTATGAGGGAGACGTTGATCTATTTGTCTCACCTGGATCATGAGGATACTGAAAAGCAGGTAAAGGACTATGAAACATTTACAATTTTCTGTTTTCTAAAACAAATGATGTTATGTACTGCCTTCTGACTTAATTTTCCTAATGCTTGGAGTCATTGTGTTTCCTAATAAAAATGAAAGTTTTCCTTACTCCTTACTTCATCTTCTCTAAACAACTGCAGTAATCTGCCATGTAGATATTCTGTGGCATATGATATCACTAATGTAATGGTTGATGAAGGAATGATCAGAGAAAAAAAAAAAAAAAAAGAAGTCAACTTTCAGATAACCTAGGGAGAATTAAGGAGTCCTCTTTCTATGGTAGTTCAGTCTTGGATTTTAGTTTTTTATTGTCTAGTGATGTAATTTATTGATTGTTTTCTGTTTGTCATTGTTTATGGCAGATTCTTAACTTATACTAGAATTTCAGCACTCGCTATGTGGGTGTTTTTAAAAAAAAAATGTGTTTTAAAGGGAAGAGGAGGTTATGTGAGTAGAAATGTGGTAGTTTTTTATGTTGCAGTTCTTTTAAAATGTGCTTTTATAAAAAAGTAGAAGTCATAAATGCTTCTAATTTTATTTTGGTTTTTTAAGTAAATTTCTTAACTAAGTTGGTTCAATTGATTCATGACGCCAACTCAGTCAAGGGCTTTATAGTAGCAGATTGTTATAGATGATTCAATTCAGATTTGTTTCATTATACATGTAATGCAGATGCTAAAGAAATTAAGCAAGCAATTGAGTGGTGAGGATTGGACTTGGAATAATTTGAACACATTATGCTGGGCAATAGGGTCCATTTCTGGTTCCATGATGGAAGAGCAGGTATCCTTCAATCTACACCAAGAAATATCAGCCACAAGATCATACATGATGTGATGTAGACGCATAAGCATATAATTGCATTAGTTGCTAACCCCTCACTTGTGTGCTTTTTGCTGATAATAGTCGACATGTTGGTGTTAATGGCAGGAAAACAGGTTTCTGGTGATGGTCATTCGTGATTTGTTTAATTTGTGTGAAATCACCAAGGGGAAAGACAATAAAGCTGTTATTGCTAGTAACATTATCTAAGAATATGCTATCAAGAGTATCTGTGGACTGTATATGTTTGTTCCTCTTTGGACTCTGCAGTTACCTTTTAATGCCACATATTTATTACCTGTGCTTTTACTTGGATGGCATTGCTGGTGTGCTATTGCTGGGCACTTTGTGCATTTGCTGATTGGTGAATTAGGGAGCCTGAAGGAACTTGAATTGCTGCTCATTTTCTGCATGCTATATTTTAAAATTGCATCTCTTATTAATGTTTGTTATTGGTTTTGTTTACAGGTATGTTGTTGGACAGTATCCAAGGTTTTTAAGGGCTCACTGGAAGTTCCTGAAAACGTTGTTAATAAGTTGTTTGAGTTCATGCATGAAACACATCCAGGAGTTCAGGTAAAATCATTGGAAGTAATTTTTATCTTCTGAAATGTTTGCTCAAATAATTCAATGGGAAAACACTTGTATTCTTTACAGTGCTAATTTGCTTTTTATTATAACATATGTTATTGGTTAACATGTTCTATAAAGTATAATTGAAAGTACACAATAAGTTGAATTTTGCCTTTTATCTGGTTTTGATTATGATAATCTCATCATGTTATGATTTTGCTGCTGTTAATGACAATAATACAAGACCGAGTCTATTGTTTCTTACTATAATGTATTAATGTAACATATTGGGCACTTCAGGATATGGCATGCGACACATTCTTGAAAATTGTTCAGAAATGCAAGAGAAAATTTGTGATTATTCAGGTATCATCTACTGTGACATTTTGTCTCTATGTTTGTAACTTCATATATATATATATATATATATATATTACATATATATATATATATTACATATATATATATATATATATATAGATATGTATATAGTTAGGTCAGAACCTGTTATATTTATGAACTATACCTTGTGAATTCAGGTTGGAGAAAACGAGCCATTTGTGTCTGAACTTCTATCTGGTCTTGCAACAACAGTGGCTGATCTAGAGCCTCATCAGATTCATACATTTTATGAATCCGTATGCCTCTTTTCGATGCCTGTACCATTGAGATCTTTGCATGTCTATTTTGTTTCTTGATGAGCCCTTTTTTTTTTTCTTTAATATCAGGTTGGTCATATGATTCAAGCGGAATCTGATCCTTATAAGAGGGATGAATACTTGCATAGACTGATGGAACTTCCCAACCAGGTTTCTCATTGATGGAGGAACGGATGCCTTTTTTCTCTCTCATTTGTATTCATGTGTCTGTGCCATTGCTTGCAAGTATGATGAGGTTGTGCTGGTAGTCTGTTTCTTATGGTGTTGCTTGTTATGCAGAAATGGGTTGAAATTATAGGGCAGGCACTCAAAGTGTTGACTTCCTTAAAGATCAGGATGTGATAAGAACTGCGTTAAACATATTGCAGGTATCCTTATTTTCATATGAAGTTGCAGGTATCCTTATTTTCATATGAAGTTTTTTCTTCATTTCTTTTGTTGGATTCGATAAAGCATAGTGCACCCATGTTACTTCTACGTATTGTAGGCGGGGGCCTGCCTTTTTTTGAAAAATAAACTATGCTTTTCTGTCTGGTTTCTATTGCATTGTACAAAAGAAAAAGTAAAAATATAAATGGTATCTGTTGAGTGGATTCGTTGGTGTTGGATTAGTGCTATTCTTTCCTGCAGAGTTGATATTTCTTAAGTACATGCTGTGGTTATAATTCAATGCTATTGGGATTTAGTGAGGCTTAAATTGAGTTTTTATACATTGCAGACAAATACTAGGTGGCCGCTTCTCTTAGAACATATTTCTTAACCCAGATTTCTTTGATATTTCTGGACATGCTCAATGTATACAGGTAAATCTGATTTAGTAGTTCAAAATGCAAGTTTGATGTAAATGCGATGAAGCTTCTTCTTGCTAATATGGTAATTATGATTCTGTAATTTGCAGAATGTACAGTGAGCTTATATCAAGTAGTATTGCAGAAGGTCGACCCTTTGCATCAAAAACATCCTATGTGAAACTTCTACGGTGAGACCAATTTTGCCAGATATGCTTTTCTTTCTTGGGTTTGACCAAAAATTTCTTCTTTATTTAATGTTCTTTATGAAGCAGATCTGTTAAGAGGGAAACTCTTAAGCTCATTGAGACATTTTTGGACAAGGCAGAAGATCAACCACAAATTGGGAAACAATTTGTGCCCCCAATGATGGATCCAGTACTTGGTGACTATGCTAGAAATTTGCCTGATGCTAGAGAATCTGAAGTTTTGTCGCTTTTTGCTACAATAATAAACAAGTATGGTAACCATTGCATACCTTCTTACATTTTTTATGATGTATTATTGAACATTAATCAACAACTTGTCGTTTTCAATAGCACTCCTTGATCCTCCCGTTTTTTAGGGTAGGATGGCTTTGTTGACTTAGTGCTTGTTATACCAGAGAATCATGTATGTCTATTGTTGATATTTCTTCTATGGCCCAACTAAAAAGATATGGGAAGCTCTTGTTATCTTTGCATATTAATCTTGTTGGGGCTAGTTATTCTGCTGCTGAAAGAGTTACCTTTTTCTTATTCCCTTATAAACGCTACGAGTTTTATTTTAATATTTAAGTGCGTTTAATCCCTTATGCTCTGACCCGTAGAGTGCTGTATTTAACTCTTCTAAGCTTCAGTGGTTGCTAAATTGTTTAACATTTTCTCTGTGCCAAAACCATGGCTGCATATAAATTATTTTATTGTACTGGTACCTGCTGATGTAATGCTATTTCTCTTTAGTTTCGTTATTTGTTGTCATCTTTAGTATAAAATCTTTGCATTTCTTATATTTTGGTCCTTTTTTTTTTTTTTTTTAACTCATGAAGGTATAAAGTTGCAATGATAGATGATGTTCCCCGTATATTTGAAGCTGTTTTCCAGTGCACGCTGGAGGTGAGTCCTTTATTTCTATATATTTTTTTATGCCTATTTTATGGAAAGGAGGAAGAGATCACAGGGGATGGGGGGAGAGGGTGTTGTCTATGCCCTCTTTAAAGCTTAGGATGTGATACTACATGCAAAGGCTCTTATTTGAATAAGAATTATAATATTGTGTATTAAATCATGAGAAATTATCAGAGCAAGCATGACAAGAATGAGTTTTAAAATGTGGTAAACATGTCACTAAATAAAATGAGGGTCCTGCAAAAGTTATATTCTGTTAACTATTGTTCTTTTATGGAGGAATTTTTCTGGATCTTTTTCTCATTTCCTTGAGCTTTGATAAAATTTGGATTCATGTATGTGATATAGCTGATAAATAACATGCCATAACTGCATTATTTGATAATACTCTCGCTGAAAGTCTGATGCTGCTTTGCAGATGGCCACTTAAAGTTGAAAGGTCATAGTTTATTCTTTAGCGGCTTTGCCTGTTAACTTCTTGCTGCCATGCCCTGCAGATGATAACCAAAAATTTTGAAGATTACCCAGAACATCGTCTCAAGTTCTTTTCATTGCTTCGTGCTATTGCTGCACATTGTTTTCCTGCACTTATTCGGTTGTCAAGTCAGGTTGGTCTCATGTTTCTTCTTTTTGCTAATTTATTATAGTTTTCCTTTAATAAAAACATGAAAATTCCTTTAAATTTTGATTTTGTAAGCTTCTACCTTTTCAACTAGTAACAAATTATCTAACGTAAGTTTTTCCTTTTTTGGGTGTTTGAAGAGTTTCAAGGCAATTGTTGCCGATTATTAATTTTTTTTTTTCATTCATCTGCATCAGCAACTAAAGCTAGTTATGGATTCAATCATTTGGGCATTCCGGCACACAGAGAAGAATATTGCAGAAACTGGCCTAAATCTTCTACTGGAAATGCTGAAAAACTTTCAGGTCTGACAGTGTTGTAGTTTTGCACGTTTGATAACTATGTTGATATAAGATACTGAGTTTACAGTTTTGGGACCTTTACAGGCTTCTGAATTTTGTAGCCAGTTCTATCGAACATACTTTTTGACTTTAGAGCAAGAAATATTTGCAGTCTTGACGGACACATTTCATAAACCTGGCTTCAAGTTGCATGTCTTGGTTTTACAGCACCTGTTCTGCCTGGTAAAGTATTTTTATTGTGCCTTGATTGTCTGATTTTGCATCAGTTTAATATTAGTCAATGAATTATTTTCAGGTTGAGAGTGGTTTGTTGACTGAGCCCTTGTGGGATGCAGCTACGGTTCCATATCCATATCCAAATAATGGAATGTTTGTTCGTGAATACACAATAAAACTTCTAAGTACATCATTCCCCAACATGACTGCAGCTGAGGTATAATAACTGCTTCACATCCAATCAATTATTCTTTTATTTACTGAGTTGTTATCACTGATCTATGAGGTTTTCAGGTCACTCAATTTGTGAATGGACTCTTTGAGTCGAGAAATGATTTGTCCACATTCAAAAATCACATACGGGACTTCCTGGTGCAGTCGAAAGAATTTTCAGCTCAGGTAATGCTTTGAAAGAGCGAGAAAGATCTTTGCTTATGAGCTTGTAAATAGATCTATGTTCATCCTTGGTGTAGTTTATTTAACTGTTAGTTTTACTTCTAGTTGAAATTTAGGGATTTCACTCTATGGTCTTTGATAGCATTAATTTGTTTTGATGGGCTATTTGATCATTTAACTCTACTTTCTGCAGGACAATAAAGATCTCTATGCTGAAGAGGCTGCTGTACAGAGGGAAAGAGAGCGACAACGGATGCTGTCTATCCCGGGACTCATTGCTCCAAATGAGATACAAGACGGGATGTTGGACTCGTAGATGTGGCTAACTTTTCCTTGGAAGCTAATTTGTTAAATTTTGACTTGCAGGTTGAGGTTGCGCCTCCGTTTACTCCCAGAATGTAAAAAAAAATACAACCTTATTCATCCATTGCTTTTCATATTAACCCAAACTTACTTCTTTTTTTAATGAAAGTGGTGAATCACGAAGGTGCTGGTGCACACAGGTTGGACCACTCGAGATGCTACCTATATGTCAATTGGTGATGTGTAGAATATTTAGGTGTTTGACATGGGGTTATATATATATATATATAGCCATTGTACGGGTTTCCGAGCTCCAGCTTGATATTTGTATTCACCATGATGGTTGGGATGCAATGCAGATTGTTTAGATGACTCGTTTTGAAGTATTGTTGATTCATCCTAGGTTAAATGGGAATACTAACCTCGGGAGGATTGTGCAGAAATTTACTTTTATTTTTTTTTTGGTTTGATTGAAGTAGAATGCCATTATTAAGTGTTCGGTTAGAGGGCTTTGTCTTTGTTTTCAACTTTATAGTTTCCAAGTGAAGATAGTGTATTTTTACTTTGCTATTAAATATAGTTTCCAATTATCTTTTAAAATCTTGGTTCCAATTTTCTTGTCCAAAGCAGGGGTGCAATCGAGCTAAATCGAGCTCAAACTGTAAAAAGTTTGAGCTCGACTTGAAATTCGGAACACAAAGTTTAGTTTAGGTTTTTGTTAAGTTTTATTTTTAAAATTAAAGCTCGATTTGAGATAAAAATTAAATTGTTTGAACTTGTTCAATTAAGTATGATTAAGTTTGTTTATTTGGTAAAAATTGAGTTCAATGTTGACATTAAATTCTATTTGTATTCAAGTTTGAATTAGGAATTTTCAATATTAATTAAAAATAATAATTAAAAAAGCTTGATTAGGCTTTGAGTTACTTAAATCAAGTCTTAAGAAACTCGAGTTTGGTTTGTATGATAACTTGAGTTTAACTTTATAATGATTAAGTCAAATTTGAGCTTCTATTTTGAATTGAATTTGAATAGTTTGCGTTCATTGGTCTTGTTTGCACTAGTAGTTTGAAGCTTGGAGTAAAACCATTAACTATTATGTGATTTAGAAAGTTTTAACCGTTTGTAAACTTGCGTGCTAGCGTTTAATGTTTTCGTAATTTCCTTTTCATTTTGTCAGTCTCCCAGCTTTATCAAAAGTTGCAATTGTGTAAAATCACTATTTGTGATTGTGTCCATGTGATTTTACTTTTATGCTAGCTATCACAATAGTGTAAAATCACTATTTGTGAGAGTGCTTCGTTTATTGTCTTGTAAGTACCCTTTGCCTATTCAAGGCAACTCTTCTATGAAATAGACATCAGAACTTCTCTTATAAATTTGACTATGGAATAAAATCATGTTCCTCTAAACTTATACTTTTTCGTTTCTTTCTCCTTTAGCAATATAGTTAGTATGAAGCCACTACTTGTACTAAGTAAGTAATGACATAGTCCATATGCTCTTCAGTTGCCACTTTGGTGGATCTTCTACATCAGAAATTTCATGAACATTGATTATCAGCCATGGATCGATAATTGCAATTAGCACTGTAGCAAGATACATTGTAGATAAGTTACTATAGTAAAGTTATGCTATGGGAAGCTTATGGTGTTCTAGCGGCATAGCATCATAAGAGTCAAGCCTTAACTAGATCGCGTCACCAAGAAAGCGCCTGAGAGTCATAAGTCTGGCTAGACTATCTTGATACCTAAGGTCCATCACTTGCGAGCCATGGTTGCTTTATTATGGACAACTTTCTTGCAGTTTATCTTTAGTCCAATGTTAATCCCTATTATTGGTATGAGAGCCAATAGGTCTAATGAGCAAAGGTTGAAATACTTTTTATATTACTAATGGGTCTAAAGTAACTAAGGATTCTTTCCTCATGGCATTATCTCCTTCTCCTTTTGTGCTAACAGCTTTTTACCAAACATTTTCCCTTTTACCTTATTCTCCGTCACTTAAAAAGACCATAGCTAATACGTATGACTACTTATATGAAATAACCTATATCCCTAAATCCAACCACATTGAAGATTCTCATCTTCTTCTTCACCTTATAAAGCATTTAAGCGGCCATCCAACTCTTTTGTTAAGATGTTAGTCCACTAAAAAGACCAAGCTCTAAAGAGTATATTCAGTTTATAAAGTTTGACTGAAGTATTATTCTTTCAGGATCTCTAAAGCACTTTGTGACTATTGCAATTCCTTCAGAATTCCCAACTCAATGATTATAAATTGGATATGCTTACATATATTTTAAAGTGGTTAGACTAGCATTAAATTATCATGGCATTAAAGGGCGACCAGTTTTTGCCAAAATAGCCTACTAGATTTCAGATACCTCAAGTATGAACATGCTTGTATAGGAATTGCGAAAACTTTCGTGGATTCTAGGATGATATGTATGACCTTCATCTCGAACTGCGACATGGCGCTCAAGGATCTAACTCTTATTAAGTTTCTAAAAGTTCAAATCTAGATAGTTGGTGCAGAGATGGTTAGCATAACTAGTAAAGCCACACTGCATTGCCAGATGGCTTACAGAATCTAGGATCATGTGATCTCCAACTTGATCTCCTAGAGACATGACATTCCCTTCATCAAAGTTGACGCTCAAACAAACTTAACTACATGTGTCCATGTAACTAAAACAATGACAAGAGAATAGATGATTTCTCTTGTCCCAACCACGTGTCATAAACTATGAAAAGATTCAGGAGCATGGGCATTCAAAGCGGATCAATCAACAAAAGCTACTTTTGTCTCAAATCTAGATAAAACAGATACCATGAAGTTCAACCATGGCACCAAATAAGTAACTACCCTATCCTTAGTGTTTCCAACCTAGTACACGATGTTGTCAGCTTTCATAGCCTAGTTTGTACAATTTACTTGGTGATCTACTTGGTCTAAAAAATAACAACATTCACAATTTGCTATTAATGGAATGCTGATATTTCATTTCAAAGATCCCTTGACAAAAAAATTGCCCATGGAATTTAAATTACAACTATAAAGGTTGCTTCAACAAATACAAAAAGGAAAAAAATGTTACTTTAAAAAGGAGCTTTATAGAAGATACCCTTGATAAGGATCCCTTTGTAGCTCCGTTACGTGAAAATGGTAGAAAATACCAGTATTTGGTCAAATATACACCACCATCATGAAACTTCTCCACCTTTTCCTTTAAAACCTAGAAAGACAAGTCCCTTACCTTGCTATGCATTAGCATTTGCCTACATTGAAAAATATGATAAGGAAAAGGAAAAACTTCAAACTACCCAGATTTGTATGATCCAGCTAGAATCATCTTTCTATCATGTCGAATTTCCTCTTTTATGATAATACTGATTGGATCAGTATAGGCATATGCCAAGAGTTCCAAACCTTACTAATAAGGATGAAGGAGGAAATGAAAAAATCCTTAGCAGCGAAATAGTCCTGAAAAACTCCATTGCCTAAAATGCTGCACCACAAAAATTGAAAGCAAAATTAATCAGATCAATAGACAGTTTAATCAACAAGTTTTTAGCCTTTAGAATGTCATCTTTGAGATCCAAAGATGACTAGATGTGCTGGAATCAAGTTACAAGACAAACCAACATTTTTCATTTACTATGTTAAAGAAAGAAGCTGAAATCAAGTCCCTCGTAGTCCAGTTGTTAGATTTACAAAAGAAATATCAACAACAGGCAGATGAGTAAGAAAGACAGTTTCTATGCTCAGCCAAGCTCAGTCGACTCCTAAAATGTTTGATACATATGCCTTAACTCTTACACCTTTAACTCACATCCTTTTTAACTTTCACTCAACCTATAAACAACTCCTCTAAGAGTCTCATCTCTCCGATCTCCTATAAAGTCAGCATCAACCTATACCCTTTTCCAACCAAAACTATTCTTTACCTCCTTGAACCTTGAAGCACAGCATAAAGCACAACCAAGAGAAAGCTCAAACTGAAAATGGGTGCAAAAGTTCAAACATTACCAGCAACAACAACACCATCCTGTAGACAGAAAAGAAAGAGACTAGTGGACATCCTTTGTCCAAACTTAACAAAACCAAAAACCACTACACCAACAAGCACTTCATTTTACATGCCCTGAACCAATAGCAAGAGCTTCACCAAATCTTCCTTTCAACTGATGATTATAGAAGTAAAATCTTCTCCACCTTACTCAAGGAAATAGGAACAGAGAATTTGTAGTCATAAAACTTGACGTATCTTTTGATTACTCCTCAGATGATCAGTTTATGGACTCAATCATGTCAAATGACATAAATGATTCTCTCCTACAATTATTCCTCACTAAAGCTTATGTTGATGACCAGTAGTGCATGACCTAGATCCAAAACTAATGGATACTAATGGACTTCCAACTCCAGTAGCAGCTTCCAAACAAAATCAATACCAAGTTTACTCCTCATCGAAAGTCACAGGATTCTTCAGTCTTGATGATATTCCCCTAAGCAAATGGAATCCTTGTTTTCAAGAGTTCCATGCATGGGCATTCTATGAATTATGCAAGCTAGATGACACTAATTTAATTCTCTTACTATTTAGGCTTAGGCTAATTGGAAAATTAAGTGAATAATAGGACATGCTTAATGGAGACAAGCAATATATGTTTCTTAACAATGCCAGTGTCATCGAAGTAGTTGATGAATTGTCTACACTCTCTGATAGACAGCAAGGTCACAAACATGACAAAATAAGAAAATATTTCTTTAAGTTAAAACGCTAGTGCCTCATTCCTAAAAATATTGATACACATTATCAAAACATCTCCAAATATTTCTATATCTTAAACGATCTTGATGATGTTAATCTAAAACAAGCATTCTTGAATTTAGTCCCTATGTAGTGATCAAATCCAAAGTCAACTACATGCGAGAGGAATTACCTTCTCCAAAATTCACCTTAGAGATCTCTACAAGATCATGCTTAAAGCAAGTGACAAAATATGCAATGACATAAGCACATTGCAAACATAGTCCATAATTTTAGAAATCTCAAAGCACCCTGTGTCTTCCCTTTAAAATTACAAATCAAGTTCTCAAAGAATGAATCCTCATGCTTTTGTGATACTGAGAAGAAGAAACATTACAAAAAGGCACGTCACAATTCTAGATTCTCTTTCAATACACCCTCCATAAGAAAAGGTCTTTTAAGGAAAAGAGAATCTAGATTCTAAAGATCAGCAAGTTCAGATATGGAAAGAAAAAAGTAGCAAGAAGAAAATTTTCTAATTGTTTTATTTGTGGTAAGAAAGGCCATTATGCCAAGTAGTGCCCTAAAATAGATAAGAAGACAATAAAGATGCTGCAACAAGTTGCCATAACCTCAGGACTCAACCTTTTCGGTGATTATGATCTTGAGTCAATCATCTAATCAGATGATGAACAGAATCCATAAACTCTGTTTGTTGCCTAAACATATGATTTTGATTTAAAATGTTCTAAACTCATTCTGTTGTTCGAGAAAAGAGATGATTTGGTCACATCCAGCCAATATTGTATGGTAATTCAAAACTTTTGCTTGCCTTAACCAAATAAAGGCCCAATAGCTTTAGTCTAGATATTTGTTAATGGACAATCCCTTCATATCAAAGTAATTGCATTTTTTGATACAGGAGTCCTTCTATCTTCTTATTGGAAAGCCTATTTCTTCAGAATTGCTGATGAAAATGTCTTTTCAACTGGCTACATTTGCAAACACATTACTGTTTAGTTATTTCTAGAATGCTTAGTAGCGTAAAGGACACTTGGATCGTTATTACTATGAAAAGATTTAATTGTTGGTTTTGATATCATGTAAAGATAGGCCTCATCCGTGGCAAAAAGGGAATCAAGTTCATATAGTTTTTTCAACCATGGTTGGTAGTCCTAATTTTTCACTATGCAGTTACATGTTAGTTTCGAGGAGATTAAATAGAAGTTATTATCAACTTCGTATGTTTAATCACATTCAGATTTTCTCCATAAGTATTGCAGAGCATTATGGAAAAACCCAAAGTTTTTAATCACTTTGCCATTCAGAAAAGATGAGTTGTTAAATCCCACAAAAACAATCACTTAGGTATGAACTCTGACCATTTAAAGATATTACAATGGAATAATGTTCATAGCTCTGAAGCCAACATTTAATAGAACCCGTAGACTTTTCTTGGGTGTATGAAGCATTCTATGTTAACAAATGGTCAAAGCAAGCTAGAGGCAAATTAAGATTAGCCATTAACTGTGAGCCTCTAAATTAGTTTCTAACAAACATTAAATCCCCGCTACCGAGCAAGAAAACCGTCTTTGCAAACTTATCCAATGATAAAGTGTTTTCCAAGTTTGACATAAAAGCAGGTTTATGGCAACTTGGAATCCTTCCAACAAAGGGATGTAAAATGACATTCTACATTCCACAACATTTTTACTAGACAGTTATGCCCTTCAACCGAAAGACATCTTCATCACTTTTTCAAAAGGTGATGACAAATTTTCGGTCCTATTCTGGATAATGCTCTTAACTACATTGATGACATTTTACTTTTCATTCCTGATGAAACAAAGCAAGCAACTTTTAAAAAGTTTCAACATAAAGCTCAGGCTTATGGCATAATGCTATTAAAAAAATAGAAGAAGATTATTGCCACAGTTGAGATCGATTTTTTAGGCATGCATTTGAAAGATAGACAATACATCACCCAACCACACATAGCCAAAGAACTTTTACAATTCCTAAATGAAAACATCATAAAAAATACAAGTTCAACAGTTCTTTGGAATCGTTAACTACATGAGTGAATTCATCCAGAATTTGGCAAGATATTGAGTCCCCTCAAACAGATTCTCAAGAAAGATTTCCAATAACACTGGATGCATAATCAGACAAAGTAGTCAGAGAGCTCAAAGATAAGGCACGATCTTATAGCCTTATAGATTCCCTCACAAGGAGAATAATTCAACAAGTTTCTCTAGACTGACACAAGTGACAAATATTGGTCTTTAGCACTCCTTGAAGAAAGCAATTAAAAACAACAAATATGCAGATACAAGAGTGGATGATTTAAAGATTTAAGAAGCCATTACCACCTACCTTTAAAGATATACTTACAATAAAATATGGCAGATAAAAGTTTAAGTTCCATCTTATTGGCCATCACCTCTCAGTAGAATCTAATATGGCAACCTTTCCCCTAATGCTTAATCTCAAGAAGAAAAGATTACTTATTGCTCAACTCCTCAGATGGGCAAAATGGTTTCCTTATTATAGTTTCATGTTCAAGCATATAAAAGGTAAACACAACATCATGCCGACATGCTATCTAGACCTTTCCAATAAACCACAGAAATTCTTCCAGTAATAGTAATGATGCATCATATTCTTGGTTTCTCATTATCCAAGCAAGCATAAGCTTCATTCTACCTTCAAGTCACAGGCTGAAATGTATTTTTTTCCTGACCAGAAACTTTTCAAAAGTTGGAAGCCAATCTTCCACTTAATTAGCTCTTATTTAAGCTCTAGATTGAAATTTGCTCTCAGGACCATTAATTTTAGGGCCAAAGACATGATTTTTACCATTAGTTAGTCTCTTATCATCAAGGGGTATGTGATAATGCCATAAGGCTCATTGGCATTAATTAAGAACATCCGTTTCTCCATTTCTTTTGTATCCTATATTATAACACTTTCCCAAAGAGCTTCTTACCATTTGTATGGCATTTTCCCAGGTTTACACTATAGCCATTGAATTTCCAACCTAAAACCTTCTTTGGACCTCATAGTATAATCTTGGCTTGATCATTGTAGAACCTTTTTCAAATTGTTTTGCCCATCAGAAGAATGGCAAAAACTCTTTAAGGATTACCAGGATGAATACTTATACACAATAATCTTTTTTCATAAACTGTACACCATGAAATGTTTTCACCTGTATGTTTATTTAAACACCACGTTGCCATTCTCTTTTTATGAAAACTTATTCATAAAGACCCAACAATATTGAGAAGTCATGAGAACATTATGCATGGAAAACAATATTACGACTCTAGTCTAAATTTTAGCCATTTCAAGGTGAGCCTTAGCAATCTTACCCTTAGCAAACACCCAACAACTTCTAGAAGTCCTTCAAAACCACCTAGAACACAGCAAGCCAAATGGACTTGAACTTTTAAATCAAGAACCAGTTATGATAGGGCATGTCAATCTTCCAAAGATGATATCATCTACGGCATTATATTTTCCTCTAAGTCCATTTGGACAAATAAAGGAATCACATATTTAAATCAATGAAATTCATCATAATTCCTCTTTCCCATTAGAACAACAAGGCTACCTCCTCATAGGATTGACATAAACTTTAATGACCTAGACAAAGACATAACAAATCACAAGCCTTTTTTCCGAACAGTCAACTAAGTTATGTAGATGGATCCAGAACAAAAAGCAAAAGACTAAGTAAATAATTAAGTTAATCCCAATTCAATCCAAATCAATATTTGGTTGCAAAAGACTGACATTGTATTCAACAGGAAAAATATCAATTTTCGGCAATTGATGCACACTATAAAGCTTGGACTTGCCTTTTGGTTCAATGCTAAATCCTCAACTATTCAAGTTGCAGTCTCTGACTGCATGATTTCTTCAGTATCAGTCCATTTACCAGCAAAGACAAAGAATAAACTGCTGATTATCAAGTTGAAGCCACCCCCGGTTGGTCTCCAAATTTTAACATTGATGGGTGTGCTTTAGGCAAATTTTGTTAATATTAGAGGCATTCTAAGAAACAAACAAGAAGAGTGCAAGATAGTGTTCTCAAAATTAATTGCACTAGCTGAGTCTAAAATGGCAGAGCTTATGGCTGTTAAGGAATCCCCTTTGCTTTTTGTTGCATCTAAGTGGGCTAATACTCATAATTTTATTATTGAATATGGTCATCTAAAAGTAGTGGACTAAAGCTACGAGAAAAGCACCATGGAAATTTAAGAATATCCTTAAAAGGATGAATTGAGCAAGTGTGAAATTATTAATTGGAGTATTGTTCATATTCCTAGGGAAGCGAACAAAAGTAGTAGATAGGCTGGCGAAATCCGATGTTAAGAGGGTGAATGATTTATTGGCATATGATATATGAGTTGTGACAGGTGTTTTTAATGATTGTGATTAGAGGCTTATATCTTATATTAATAAATCTTTGCTTTTTTTTAAAAAATAAAGTTTGTAATTAAGTATGTTTAAGTTTATTTAAGTTTAAGCCTCCTACTAAAAGTCTCCTTGGTAAAAGAATTTTAACATCTAGCTCTACTCTTAAAGGAAGAGCTTTGAGAAAATAAGACAACTGCCACTACCTTTAATTTTTTGTCAGCATTCCAGTTTTATTAAAAGTTGTGTGTAAGATCACTATCTTTGATAATGACTAGTTTGTTGTCATATAAGTCCCCTTTGCCTATACAAAGCAATTTTTTCTCTATGAAGCAGATGTCAAAACTTTTTTTGTAAGTTTTATTATGAAATAAGAATCATGTTCCCCTAAACTTTTCTCTTTTGGTTGCTCTCTTCTTTAGTAATATGGTTAGTATGAAGCCATTGCTTATACTAAGTAAGCAATTACATGAGCCATGTACTCTATAATTTCAACTCTAATATATTTTCTACATCAAAAATCTCATGAACATTGATTGCCAACCATGGATCTATAACTGTAGTTAACTTTGTAGCAAGATATGCTATAGCTAAGTTTTTGTAACAAAGGCATGTTATGGCCAAGCTCAAGGTGTTTTGGTGGTTTAGCTTCATAAAAGTCAAGCCTTGACTAGATTCTGTCGCCAAGAAAGTGCTTGAGGGTCATAAGCTGGCTGGAATACATCGATTTATGCCTAAGGTCATGTGAGCTATGGTTTAGCTTTATTATGGACTACTTTCCTGTAGTCTATCTTTGGTTTAGAGGCAAAAGTCATTAAAACTCCTTAGTAGATCCAATTAGTCAATTAGGTTTATTTTAAGCTTAGGTGGCTATT
>JBBYHM010000026.1:16237002-16252325 GCA_038381775.1 Adansonia rubrostipa
TAGCTGGGACATGCTCTGCATCTCCTTGTTTTGGGTCTAGGTGGTATTATTATTATTATTATTATTATTATTATTATGTTTTCCTTACGTAAATAGAGAGACTATGATCACATATGATTTCTGCGGGTATCCTTTTCTGGTACAGGGCACACTCCCAATGTCTACTCACAAGATGACCTTCCGAAAACCATTGTGCGGGCCCTTAATCAAGGATCTAATGTTATGACCATGGACTTTCATCCTCAACAGCAAACTATTTTACTAGGTTGATATATATTATTTTTCTTATTATCACCTTGCCATGAAAATTATAGGAAAATCTTAGCACACATTTATTGCTTTTTTTTTTTTTTATGGTTTTTCCTTTTTTCTTTAGTTGGCACAAATGTTGGTGGGATCAGCCTTTGGGAAGTCGGATCTCGGGAAAGGTTGGCCCATAAACCATTCAGAGTTTGGGATATCTTGGCTGTTTCCATGCCTTTGCAGGTATTGTAACTACTTCCTGTGGTATTGCCAATTAATCTTTCTTATTGAGCCTTACCAACTTTTCCCTTTTGGCCTTGGGATAATTTAGAGTTGATAGAATTATCCCTTGCCATCATCTAAAACAATGATAAAAATGCCAACAATATATGATCCAGACATGTAAAAATCTCTTGGGTTGAGCTCCGATCTCTCTTTCTTTATTCTACACCAGACAGCACTATTGAATGATGCTGTGATATCAGCCAATCGATGTCTTTGGGCACCAAATGGACTTATGCTTGGTATGCTCGTCTATCTTTTCAGCTTAAAACTTAAATACTGTTCGATCTCCCTGTATTCCCCTCCTGGAAGTTGCTTTATCTGATTTTGATTAAATATTACTTTCTATAGGTGTTGCATTTTTGAAGCATATAGTCCAGATATATCAGTACAATCCAACTGGAGAATTAAGACATCATTTGGAGGTAAGCCCATGACAACACGTATCAACTATCTCTTGAGAATCACGAAAGATAAGGTCATCAACAACCTATCATATTTTGTAGATTGATGCCCATGTTGGAGGTGTTAATGATATAGCATTTGCACATCCCAGCAAACAATTATGTCTTGTGACATGTGGTGATGATAAGATGGTTAAGGTGTTGACTTTTGGCTTGGTTTTGTTATTCTAAATTGGAGAAGTATTATTTTTCTTTTTTATATTGAAGTGTCATGTTTGGCAGGTATGGGACACTGTAGCTGGACATAGACTACATATGTTTGAAGGCCATCAAGCTCCTGTATATTCTGTTTGCCCTCATTATAAAGAAAATATTCAGGTAAACCTCCTTTAGTAACCATTACTAGCAATTTTTTGTTTTTCTGCTTCATGGTTGGGCTGCAGAATTTTGGCTTCTACTTTTGAGATTTTTCATTTCTCTTTCTCATAATATTCCAAACTCTTTCTATATGAACAGTTTATATTCTCCACTGCCATTGATGGGAAGATTAGAGCTTGGCTATATGAATGCATGGGATCTAGAGTAGACTATGATGCTCCTGGTCTTTGGTGCACGACAATGGCAAACAGTGCCGATGGAACTAGGTAAAAATGTTAATTTGTTGGAGAGATGGCAGTGTGTTAGAATTTATTTGGAAGTCTAGGTATGTTTCCACATATTAAATTTACATAATTATGCATTGAAATACTGGCATTTAGATCATCAAAATTTGAAACTGTTTTAAATTAAGAAGATTGCAGCTTATTTTCCCATGGTTCATCTCACCCTCAAAGGTTATATATATCTGTGTGTCTCTGTGTGTGTGTGTCTGTATGTATATTTAATTATTTGTATGTATATATGAACAAAAACTTGCCTTTATTCTTGCAGGCTGTTCTCTTGTGGAACCAGTAAAGGTGGTGAATCCCATTTAGTTGAGTGGAATGAGAGTGAAGGAGCTATCAAAAGAACATATTTTGGTTTTAGGAAGCGTTCTTTAGGTGTTGTCCAGTTTGACAAAACCAGGAACAGGTTCTTAGCAGCTGGTGATGAATTTCAGATTAAGTTCTGGGACATGGATAATACTACCATGCTGACAGCTGTTGATGCAGAAGGGGGATTGCCTGTTAGTATTGCTACTTGTTCTTTTCACTAGTAGTTAAGTTCAAGATGTTGCAATTATCCATTCTAATCCTTTTACAGGCGAGTCCCAGACTAAGATTCAACAAGGAAGGGTCATTGTTGGCTGTTACAACTAGTGATAATGGTATCAAAATCTTGGCAAACAATGATGTTTCACGCTTGATAAGGATGTTGGAGAGCAGGGCTGCTGATAAAAATCGAGGCCTTTCTGAACTTGTCAATTCTAAGGTAGTTTTGTGCTTGGATTTGGATTATCCCTTAATTTTGGAAACTGTTTTATCTAAATAATGCCATGTAAATTCCTGCCCTTGTAAGAAGTAAACCATCAGTATAACTGCATGCCCTGTAGGCTTTGGTAGTAACTTGCTAGGAGACAATTTAGAATGGCCTTCTTGAAGGCACAAGTCAAAATATTAACATATAAGTCATGATTTTAGGCTGTTTATTGAATGAGGAATTCTTTGTTGCGTGCTTTTGTTGAATCTGTTGGTTACTTATTGTTCAATTTTGTTTGGAAAATGTTTAGGCTGCATTATCTTCCGTGGTTTGAGTTTTGGCCAGTCGTGAACCATGCATAGCTCTTTTCTGTTATAATGACCTTAAATGAATATGATTTTTTCCATTCATGATTCTTTCAATGCTTTACAATAGAGCCCATATATCCTGAGTTTGAGGATGGTATTTTTAATGTTACTGTTATCATATAATGCATTAATGAGTAACATATTATCTTTGTTTGATTATACAAGATGCAGGAGTATTGCAAAATTTTCTCATTGGTTGTGCTCATAGAAAGACTATTGGTTCTTTGGATTCAAATGGCTATATATTTCCCCGTAACTTTTCTTTGCTTGACTGTATAGTGTCACATTAGACAGCTGTTTCTAGATGGTTTATTTTCTACATTGTCTCCTATATTTTTTGGCAAACTCTGCATGTCTTTTTAATGAATATTTTTTCTATGTTGCTAATAACATAATGTTCTTTGTTTCAGTTCTTCTGGACAATGTTTTCTGCAGCCGTTGATTGTTAATGCTCTTGTTCCTGCTGGAAATGCTGCCTTTGCTTCAGCCCTTGAACGCCCGGATAGAGTCCCCCCTGCTGTAGCTATTAGCAGTCTTGTAAGTTCAGCTGTTTCAATTGCATCCTATCTTTGGTGCTAAGGGGGTTCCCAATTTCATTTGGATGTCCATTGCAGGGAACCATGGACAGCAGCAGGCTTGTTGATGTCAAACCACAGATTTCAAAGGCTACAGACAAGATCAAGGGCTGGGGAATTGCTGACATTATTGATCCATCTCACTTGAAAGTCCTGCGATTACCTGATGCTATAACAGCAGGAAAGGTAGGTATCTGAAGAAAGTGATTGGTTGTGGTGTTTTAGTGCATTGTTGGTTTGGAAGTAAATATACTTGCATGATGGTAATGTTTTCTTTTTCTTAGTGGTTTAATTTGAAATTTATTTGTGGGTGGTTATCCTTTTGAATCTGGCTTTGGATGAGATATTTCTCTGTATTTGAACTTTTATACCTAATGCAATATCCTATGAAGCGCCGACATGGAGAAAATCCCCTCACACCAGTGTCTTGTCCAACATGGATACGACGTTGACATGCCGGAGTACGTACTGGACACTCCCGGGCACAGCAAAAAAATGAAAATCAGATGGTACATGGTCAGGCACAGTCAAGACATGGGAGGGTTATGGGGTGAAGGATTTTTACCGTTCTGCTGATTCAATATACTTGGTTACCGGCTGATCTCACTGAACTGCTCTTTCCTACAGCTCCTCCCTCACCGCCACAAGTATCAAGTTTTTTATTAAGAAGACAAATACTAAAAAAGATTTCCTTACTAAATTTTTGGGAAATTTTGTTAAAGGAGTACAGTTTCAGAACCAAGCGTGGAGGCATTGGTGATGGAGAGGTCAAAGTGAGTATCGAACCATGTGCTTCTAAGTGGTTAGGTGCTTGAAATTTGAGCTTAAGTCAAGTATGTCTGTTGGGCCTAAGGCTGGTCTTTTAGTAAGAAATAAGGATGATAAAACTCACCTGTTGCCCGAATGGTATTCATCTTAAGTGGAGCTTTTTTTTTTTTTTTCTTTCTTAATGCTTTTTAAAGGGGAGCAATTCATTTTATTTTATGGTACGCATGGCCAATGCCATCCTCCCAGGCTAATACTATTATTTTATTTTTTAAAGAAAAGTTTCTTATTTTGTTTTAATATGCCTTTTATAATCACTTATTTTTATTTGGTTATGTTTAAATATTTTGGATTGTAAGTTTATTTTACTAATAATTTTTTTTTTCATTTTAAACTCTGATACTCCTATTTATCTTGCAAATTAAAATGTATTGTTCTTTTTTTATTGATCTTAAAGGAAAAGTTTGTTGCATAAAATATTTTAATAATTCAATTAAAATGTTTATATTGAATATTTTTACATAAATATATGTAGAATTTTTACTGCCATGTCTTGCCATACCATATACTTATTTTTTAGAAATTGCCGTGTCCGTTTCATAGCCATATTGAGTGTCCATGTCTGTGCTTTATAGGCAATAATTGTAAATAAATTTGGTGTATCTAATGCACCATAGGAATTTTTTTTTTTCACTATGCTAACTTTGTTGAAGGATAAAGAATAGGATTTTTTTTGTTTCATCCTCTCTGTAAACTTGTCTTGATAATAGCACTTTCATTCAGGAAATAGCCAAGAAGTCAAATCTTACAGAAGATCTCAATGGAATATTATATGTTTCTGAAATACAAGTGTCCTTGGTTGGTATGCAGTTGCTGGATGAAATTAATTTTTATAGTGGGTGATAATTAGTTTTATTTTTTTTCCCCTTTATGATAGAAAAATGTAGAGCAAACATTTATTTTATTGTGCTACATATTTAATGTGTTAGCCTATCTTTTGCAAAAACAAGCAATGTTTTTCTGCTTACTTGAGAGAGAAGGTTTTTTTTTTTTTTTTTTTTTTCCCTTTGGTGCATGCAAAGGATCGGTTTTTTGATACCAGTATTTCGGAGGGGAACGTATATGTTTGTTTGCTATTGCTTGAAGCTGTAAATAAAAATGATGATATAAGCACATTTGAAAGAATATGAATTTAAATCATTTTTGCAACTTGAGAAAATTGTAAATGAATGACAGTAAATATATTGCACTTTATGCCATATCTTTTTTTTTTAATTTAAATAAATCCTTTTCTTTTTCATATATTGAACTATAAGCATAAATGTAATCTTTACTGGTTTGCATATTTAGCCTCTTGTTATGTATGTTTCATGCAGAAAGGGCCAGAGTTCGGAACTTCCTCTTTTGGAAGCTTAAATAACTTTTGAAGATATGATCTTGCTTTAATTTGAAATTTTGAAAATAGGAAGAATAATAGAGTGCTGGATCATCCACTCATTGTACAGTTAACAAAGAAACACATGCACATGGATAGTATGAAAACACGGATCATGTGCTTTCTATTAACCTGGTTGTTAATATATTTGATATATGCATTATTTTGTGTCTTTTTCTACTTAACTCATTATTCAGAAATTGAGATCAAATTATAATGTAGCTATCTAAGATGCATTGATATGTTTGTGCACTAGGTTTGAGTTCGTATGCATAAACTTGGTGCATTCAGATTCAGAGACCTAATTTTTCTATATTTTTTATCCAGTTGTTAGATTTTCTATGCCCGTAAATGAACGTTAGCAATCTTTAATTGCAGGTTGTGAGGCTGCTGTATACCACCTCTGGTCTTGCTCTTTTGGCCCTTGCTTCAAATGCTGTTAATAAGCTTTGGAAATGGCAACGTAGTGAAAGGAGCCCACTAAGCAAGGTTCGTCATGCATCTCTAAATGAGAAAATCTACATCTCTTAGTTTTTAACTGATATCTTCTAATAGTTCTCTATCTCTAATCCTTAAGGCTACTGCGTATGTTGCACCACAATTGTGGCAGCCACCTAGCGGTACTCCTATGACAAATGATATAAGTGACACTAAACCGGCGGAAGAGTCTGCTGCATGCATTGCACTATCTAAAAATGATTCTTGTGTAATGTCTGCATCAGGAGGGAAGGTGTCTTTGTTCAACATGATGACATTCAAGGTCTACAATTGCAATTTTCACTTGCTTCCTGAACTGTTCTCTATATTGTCTATGTTCATTTGAAATTATCCACATTACTAACATGGGTTAATTCTTCACAGGTGATGACTACCCTTATGTCCCCTCCTCCTGCAGCCACATTCTTGGCATTTCATCCCCAAGATAACAATATTATTGCGATTGGTATGGAAGATTCCATGATTCAAATTTATAATGTCAGAGTTGACGAGGTGAAGCATATTTTTTAACTTCAATTGGCAATAGAACCTATTTTGTTTATATATGTGGTTAGTTAGGACAACCTTGTTGAAGTAGGAGAATGCTAATTTCTTGCATTCATCGAACCAATTATTTTTTTATTTTTCTTGACATTTATTATTTATTACTAAATTCAAACACCATTGTCATTAAATTGCTCCGTGCTCATGCCATCTTGGTCTTGCTTATCACCATTTGGCATTATTTATTTAACTCGGAATGTTAGAAAGTATGGCATCTGTTACATAGTTGGTGGCTTCTTGTTTACCTCCTTCAGTCCCCTTCATATGCAAAGAATACAAGAATGAAAATCAAAAGAGGTTTGTGATGAAAGCGATTTGAGCCATTTGATCATTAAGTGGACAAGTGAAAGTATTATAGTTGCCTTTTTTGAAACGAAAAGGCTAGGATATTCCTTGAGAAGTTAAAACTCGTTGTAGATCTCCTTGACAATGTTAAGCTTTTGGCATGACATTTAGCTCTAGAAGCATATTTAGGCTTTTTTTTTGGCAGGTCAAAACTAAACTCAAGGTTCATCGGAATCGGATAACAGGACTTGCCTTTTCCCAAAGTTTAAATTCACTGGTGTCTTCAGGGGCTGATGCACAGGTTAATTTTTGATTGAATGAATATCATACGATGCAATTTTAGTAGGTGTAGTGGTAATTTTTTGCTTTCTATTAATGGTCTTTAATTGTCTCACTGGATTCAAACAATTTTACTGAAAACAAGCTGTCTATTTGATAAATGATGAACTGAACTAAAAAAAGGAAAGAAAAAAAAGAAAAGTGGGCAAGGCATGTTAAAAAATGATAATCTCGAGTTTATAATTTTCTTACATTATTGAACCAAATAGTTGTTCACTATGACTTTATTCACTTGCAGTTATTTGTATGGAGCATAAATGGATGGGAGAAAAAGAAATCGAGGTTCATACAGGCACTCACTGGTTGTCAATCTCCACTTGCAGGAGAAACGAAAGTCCAGTTTCACAATGACCAAAGTCACCTATTGGTTGTCCATGAAAGCCAAATAGCCATCTATGATGGCAAGCTTGAATGTTTGTGCTCTGTAAGTTGTCCACTCTACAATCATTTTCCTTGTGTGGTTTTTTCGTAATATATGTATCTATATCTATATCTATATATCTATATATATATATATATATAGGTAAAATTTATATGAGAGTATAACCAATTGGGGAATAAAGGTAAGGTAAGCATCAGTTATTACTATCATTGGGTCCTACTTGGCCTGAAATTCCCAACCTGGATCTGTGGTCCAACAATATTTGCCTATATTATAGAAGCTTATCATAGCATGATCCCTGATATCATCATTATGTGATTTGTGCTTGAATTTGACAAAGTAGGTTTTAAAGAGTGATTTTTTCAGATGGGGTTACAAGAGGGGTATGACGGCCCTCTCTAACAATAGTGAAAGGGAGTGCCCAAGTTCCCACATTCTTTCTTTTGGACCCTAAGATAATATTTTCCTTTAAACGTTGTACCCCCCAGCCATAAGATGCTAGTGCCACATGTTACCATGCCATGTTACATATCTTCAAAGAAATACTGCTAACAGCTTGTCAAATGATGCAGATATTCTGGTTGCCAAATCCATGAAAACACTGCCAGATGCCAATATTAGTACCTAGAGTTAATTTTCTGGAGCCTTGTGTCTATCAATCTTAAAATGAATATAAAATAGTTTGAATGCATCAGCTTAGCTAATATTGAATTTGAAATCACGCCATAATCATAAAATTGTTTTCCCTGTTTGCAACATGATACAACAGAATTTTTTCAGCTAGGGAGCTCTGAGAGTTTTAGCTGGTCTTGTCCCACATCAATTAAGTAGTCTTTGTTGTGGCCTTGTATTTAGTTTGGGCTGTTTTACCAGCTATTGGTTTGTTTTTGGCTGGATGATTAAAATATTGGATCCTTAAATCATATTTTCTCAGCTAAAATCCCAGTCCACATGTTATCAAGTGCCAACAACATGAATTGAATTCTACTTTTTACCAACTTTTGGGCACTATCAAAACTGCTCTTGAATTGTTGATGGTGGAGGAAATTATTTCGGTGTTCGGTGCAATAGATCAGAAACTCGTCAATCTGAGTTAACTTGGCCAGACCACCTGTTTCTCTCCTAAAGTTGTTTGACAGCATGGCTTATTGCTCTTTGGAAAATCTTTCTTGCCATTATGGTGGCTTAGTCAAGCAAATGGTTATTTGCTAGTGGAATGCTTTAATTAATTGAAGATTTTGCAGAATGTAAGAGTTTAGACTACAACACAGTGGTTGCTAGATTTTAGCATTGGTTTATGTATGTTATTTTGTTATATATATATATATATATATATATTTCTTTTTACTTTGACAGGATTTTTTAATTTTTATTGGGCATATATTTTTGGAATTGTTCCAAATGGTGTGATTTTGTAGTCAGTTTCGCTGACCCTCATTCTTGCAGTGGTCTCCAAAAGATTCACTCAGTGCTCCCATTTCAAGTGCAATATATTCCTGTGATGGCTCACTGATTTATGCTGGTTTTTGTGATGGTGCTGTTGGGGCTTTTGATTCGGATAACTTGAGGCTCAGATGTCGAATAGCACCTTCCGCTTACATACCTTCATTCTCTGCTAGGTGAGAGCATGAACATCTCTGTCAATTTTGCATGAAGTTCAAATATTTCTACGTACAACTTAAAAACACGGAAGAACTTCACATTCATCCTTGAAAAACTTTCTGCAGCAGCAACAGTGCGTATGCTGTGGTCATAGCAGCTCATCCATCTGAGCCTAACCAGATTGCGCTTGGCATGATTGATGGAGTAGTACATGTGGTGGAACCCAGTGATTTAGAGCTGAAATGGGGAACCCCAACACCCTCTCAAGATAATGGATCCCTTCCGTCAAGTTCATTAAATCCTTCTCTAAGTGGTCAACCAACAGAGCTACCTTCCAGGTGATATAAGCCAGTGTAGATGAAGTAGATGTTACCACGAGTATATAGAGACACTTTTATGAGTAATAGTAATATGGGTTAACCTGTAATCACTTGCCTCTTATTTAATATTCATTGTAAATCTTCTTCTCTTTTTTCTTTCCCCCCACTTTGGCTGTTTTGCTTTCTTGCCTGTTATTTAGTACTACTTGTGTATTTGCCTTCGCCATCAAAACTTGCAAGACTTCTGCAGCCGAAAATTAGTCCTTAGGCCACACCCATACCCACACTCTACCCTTTATTCCATTGCACTTTCACATTTAATATTTTCCTGAATGATAAAGTGCATTGTTTGTTTCACTATTTTCTTTTTACCAACAAAAAAAAAATTTGCAATATTAAGGAAACGGGAGAATGGGTTATAGATGTCAACATTTGAAGTTTAGACTTATTGGATGTCATTTTTTTAGGAGTAACCATATAAATTGTGGTAAACTTTCCGTCTTTTTCTTTTTTTTCCTTTTTAATATTAATGGAATAGTGATTTAGGGATAGAAAAATAATACAAAAAGAAATAAGTTTGCTTGATTATCTTATAAATTAATTAACTTTGATTTCACTTAGCTTCATTTGGGGTGATAAATAATGCAAGAAAGTGGGAAAGTAAATGGGAACAAAACTTGCTTCAAATTAGTTAAAACATAAATCTAGCAAAGATCAAATTCCAACATTAAAACTCCCAAGGGTTAAGAATACTGGCGGATATATATTATGTGAATGACATGAAGTTCATATATATATATATATATATATATATATGTTACTTTTTATCATTTATCATATTGCAAAGGTTAATGATGCTACTTTCTGAACTTAATTCGTTAGCAAATAATTCACCAATTATGAGGTTATAAAAATTGAAAAGAAATATTAAAAATGAAATTGAATCTAGTTGGAGCAATCGCTTGTTAGTAAGTACTTAGCGATCTTCGCATGGTAGTGATTTTTTATCATAAAAAAATGATCAAATCATTGCGTTGGAGAATGATCAAATTTTCATCTAAAATGATAAAAAAACTTTATCACCAAAGTAAAGTGATATATAAAATTAATTATAATAAATATGTAAATTAAGAACTTACTTTCTATCAAAATTGTATTTAATTTAATTATAAATTTTTATATTTTCAAACTAATATCCATTTTATCAAATTCAAAGAGTAAATTTTGAAACTAATTTTTTTCAATGTTTTATATATATAATAATTTTTTTAATAATGATTTTAATAGAATTTCTAATCAATTTTTTTAATATAATTTACATTATAAATTTTAGTTTACTTATCAATAAATATATTATAGTGTAATTATACCAAATTATAAAGCAAATAAAAGATTAATAATATTTACAAATTATTAATTTCAATAACATTACAATTGTCAATTTATGTAACCATTGTAAGATACGTAGTTATTTTGATATTTTTGAACAAAATAATATTTGATTTTTAATAAAATCAAAAACAATGATATTCAATTTTAAAATTTTAATAATTATTAACCAAATAAAATGATTATAAATTATGTGATAAAATCACCTTATAATCACTGTGGTAATTAAATTACCATGATAATATTAAAAATGAATTTTATGCGATTTTTAAATGTAATTTATCCAAAAATGATGAAATTTTTTCATTAAAAATAAATGGTATCTATATGTAAGGCAAACCTAAGTGCGAGCTGCGAAGTGGGCTGCAACCGAAAGTGTTAGCAGAGAGAAGAAGAAGAAGGAGGAAGGGAAATGGGTGAGACAAGGCCAGTGCCAAGGAGGGAGAGTCCATGGGGAATGCCAGAAGGAGAGCATCGACAGCCCAAGGCTCATCGTTGCAACGATCGAGCTGAAGATGTTATCCAAGTATTTCTATTTCTCTTCTGATCTTCTCGTTTTCATTTTCATTTATGTATATTGTTTTGCGGCATAGAGGGGAACTCTTAAGTTTTGACTTCTGAAGGCTGAAGCTAAACCCTGATCTGATTGAAGAACCAAAAAAATTTTGAAAGATTTTTACCCCACTGGTTTCTCTATGAAATTGGGCTTTTGCCAATTATCAATTTTTGAAGAGAGAGGACGGGAATTTTTCTATTGCTATTTTTTATTCATTTTTCTTTAACAGTTTAGAGCCATGAAAGTAGAAAATGTCATCAATTTTGGTGTGATTTAGTCCTTTAGGCATCATTGATATCATAGAATTATAGTGGTTCAAGTCCTGCAAAAATCCCATGAAATGAACAGATTAATTTTATAGAAATTGAGACAGTCTTTTAAAAGCTGCTAGCTTAAGTTGTTTTCGGTGTCATTGAGCCTGGTTAATATGCCAAAGATCATTTTTGTTAACTATTGACATCGGATTTTGGCCCGGGGGGGGGTTCTTTTCCTGATGTTGATGTTTTGAGCTCTTACTAGTTAGCTTTGTGCATCAACATTATTGTTTAATTTACTTGTTTGATGCAGGCTTGTTTTGAGGGAAACCCATTTAAGACGGTTCCAGGACCTTTTAAGCTCTTTTGGCAGTGCATGCGCTCGAAACCTGGGTAGGTTTGATTAAGTGTATATAATAGAATGTATTTCACAATGGTTTATGATTGTTGATCAAAGTCGTAGGCTAGTTTAGTTTCAAGATACAACTATACAAGTGATGCGATTGGCTGAATGAAAGTTCTTTAAGTTGTTATATTTGCCTTAGTCTTCTGCTCTCAGGATGTTGAAAACTGGGTCATATTCAGTTACACCTTGCAAGCTTTTCTATGTGATCCTATATAAGTATTTCTGATTTATATTTGAAGCTATTTACTGCTTCTGTTATGAAAATTTGGTCCGTCTGCATCATCTAATTTATGCTTGTTGCTGTGCAGGGAGGAACCAACGGAACCATACACATATTTGCAGCTGGATCCACCGAAGAGAGAGGTGAAGCTTGAATGAAATGCCCTTTATTGCAATTTCTTTTACATTTGGATCATTGCTGTAGCCAGAGTTCGCTTTTTGCATCATGTCGTCTATGAAAAATGTAAAAGTTCCAAACGTCACTGATATAAGGGTGTCTTGGCAATAAGTTTGAATGTATGACCATATATTTTCGGAACTATTGTAGTCTAGACCCTTTTTTATCTATTCAAACGCTTCTTTTCTACCATTTGCAATGCACAGTTCTTTCTTCTTTGTGAATGATATTTTATTAATTACTGGAAATTCATACTGCTTGCTTATCATGATTTTCTGGTTGAAGTTGGACTGTGGGTGTGAGTGGCGGACACCGGTATGTTCAATTTTTCTAAGTTTTTTCATGTACTTGGAGGAACCTTGGTGGGTCATATCTTCATACCTATGTCCGAATGTGTCGGACATTGAGTATTTCAAAAGAAATGAAGAGTTTAAGCAACATAGGAGGTTGAAGGCTTGCTAATTCCAAGCTCCCAAAGTGAGTTGGTTATGCATGTATTCCTTGAATTAATCATCTCAAAAAGCCAATGATGTTCCGTGTTTGATGTTTGCAGGTGGTTGGCTTATATTAACAACTGCTTTCTGGTGATCCATAATTTATACCTGCTGTTAGACCACATAGAATTAAACTTCAATTATAGTTTATTGAAATATACTAGCTTTTATTTTTCTTCTGCTACTTTTTTGCACTGTTGAATGAGCATGCACCATAAGAGATTATGACAGTGAGAAGATGGCCTTGTAAAGATTGGTAATTCAAAGGCTTCAAGTCTTTGTAGTACTTTTCATCACATAAATTGGAGGCGAGGTCAGATTTCACAACATGTGAAACTAGCTATTCATATGCTGTTCAATAACCTTTTAGTATCAATCCTCCATCAAACTCACATTTTTGGATTTAATGCTCAATATCTCATGTACATGCTGATGCATGACAGGTTTATTTGGACTAACTAATAATGTAGGAACAACGACAAAAACAGTAGTTTCTCACAATATTCATAAAATTTTCTTACACCTTTGAGTTTCTTCTCTACTTTTGCAGCAGTCACATGCGCAGTTTGTTACAGAATCTGCAATGATCATATCTATTTCTTCATTTGTTAATGAGAAACAAAGTTACCAACACAGTAACTGAAATTTGAATCCTAAAATTTTCATTGGTAGTGGTCGAGGTAATTTCTCTTAAAACAATATTAAGCAACACTTGCCAACGGAAAAAAGAGGGGGGGGGGGGGGTTAAGTTGAAACTAACGTTTGTGACGTCCACATCTTTCTTCTCCACGCAATGCTAATGTTTAGTTTACCAAACTAAATTCGTCAGATTCCGCAGGCGAATATATTGGAATTTCAACAGGACACCCTTCTATAACTTTTCATGTTATTCTTCAACTTTGCCATTTTGGGCACCAATTTAGGATTCATCATTATCATAATTCTTGCGCAATGACAGAATATTGATGACGGAGAGAATTGGACTTGAAAAATAACTATAGTAAATTTAACCCACTGTTAGAAATGTTAAACCAAATTAATCGCTTGATTCTTTGATCATACTTTTAGAGATATATATCTAACATTGTTTTAAGCAAAAATCAACTACATTTATGGGTGGACATTTTCTCAATCAACTTCTCAGAGATGAAAACAGTGATTTCATGATAAACAATGAAGGAAATTTTAAGTGTATATATATATATATATATATATATACGCAACATTTTTTTTTCTTTGTATTTTCCTAGCAAGCAAACAGCCGATTTACTCGGCATCAATTAATTAAAAATTTAAAGCAGTAATTTCATGCTAAACCAGATATTTATCTTAATAGCGAAAAATGCCACTTATTGCAAATCAATCAACAAACAAGATACCTTCTTGAAGTTTTCTTAGTAACTAAATAATGTTATTGTACACTTTGCAGCAAACTCTAATGAAATCCTAGGTAGAAAGTCTAGCAATACCCAACACCTGGAAACAAACGATCAAGCTGTCTCTTGTCTACTTTCCAGCAAGGTTGGTCTAGCTTCTTGGGCCTTCTCAACAGCTTGAAACCTGCCAAGGCTTCGATTTCAGCAATGTCTGCTTCAATCTCTTTTCTCGAAAGCGTAACCGAGAATCGTCGCTTCTTTTGATTCTTCTTTGCAGCAGCTTGGGTTGGTTGAGTTTTGATCGCAGGCAAAGACTCTACTTCGAATATTGGACTGGATTCACTTCCATTAATCCTTGGAGCAATCGAGGATTCACCACCCACCATTGCGGGGGAAGGATCGTTAGAAATCATAGAATTGTGTTTGATACGAATCTTGGGCGAGTTTCGCTTCGAAGGGTCAATAATGGAACTGGGTTCGCTTCCATTAATCTTCACACCAACTGAGGAATCACCACCCTCTTTCACGAGGGAAGAATGGTTAGAAATCTTCTTAATTCGAATCTTGAGCGACTTTTGCTTTGAAGGATCCGCAACAATAACAAAATCAGAGGAGGGAATGGAGGCGATGCGAGAAGTTATTGGAGGTAAGGAAAAGCTGGGATGAGGGTGAGAAACGGAAGCAGTTGAAGCCATGGCCGATGTCCAAAGTTTCTTGGAAAAGAAGAAATGTAAACAAGTTGATGTAATCTCAACCTAATAATAGGCTACTGAATGAGAATGCCTTAGCCTTGTACAAAGGATTTCCTTTTAGTTCTTCAAGTGGGATGGGATACATCATAGTGCTATGCACGTTCGATTTTTAATAATTTAAAGTTGAAATATTACTTATTTACTTTTAATGTTGTTAAGTTAGTATATATTTATTTAAAAATTAATTATTATATTATAATGTCACGAGGTCCTTGATTAAAAATTATTTTTTTGTTCAATGAAATTTTGTTTTTTTTTTT
>JBBYHM010000026.1:16256333-16271736 GCA_038381775.1 Adansonia rubrostipa
TATATTAAAATTAATATGAATATAAAATTTTTAAATATAAATATAATATAATAAAGATATGAATATTTTAATTATTATTTATTGATAAAATAATTTTAAATAAAAAATAAATGAATAATTCTTTTATAAATGGTTAATAAAAAATAAAAATTTTATATGTAAATTAATAAAAATATATATTTTTAAAATATGTTTAAAAAAATTAATAAATAACATTCATGTCATCACACTAGTCATATGAGTTTTTATGCTTTATTAATAATTAATTAAATAATAATTTAAAATCAGGTAAAGTACAGTAGTGAGAGATTTATTTATTTTTTAAATTTTATTTACATCCAAAAGTGAGAGAGAAACATTAAGAAAGTGAAAGCTCAAACTTCTTTATACACAGTGTGTGTCTATTTTTTTTTTTTTTTTTGGGTATTTGCGTGGGACAGAAACAGAAAAAAGTGTCCAACAGACCTTTGGCCTAATCTTACAAACAAAAAGATACAGACGGAGAAAGAGAATCAAAGTTTTGAGTTTTTTTTTTTTCTTGGTTCTCAGACAGAAGTTAAGGTTGTTGCAGGAGAAAAACAAAGGAAAAAAGTACCCATAGTTTTCTTTACTTTGCTGCTCTTTCATGGTGATACAGTAAAGGCCAACGCTTTACTCTTTCTTTTTTCTTTTTCTTGCTTTTCTCTCTCAGGTGTCACAAGTAAGATTAAAAGTTTCAGACTTTTTGTTGTAAGTGAAGTCAAGCTTGAGTTAACTCTCACAGTTTGTTTCTTCAGTTTGCTGGATCTTTTATTTAGGGTGAAAGGAAATTAGGGATTATATGAAGGCGGGGCTTGCTTGCAAAAGAGGATTTTTTGAAGGGTTGTTTTTCTGAGTTATTGTTTTTAAGAATTTGGGTTGTTGTCATTTTGGCCAGAAGGGGCTTTTGGTATTCTGATCTTCAGCTTTGAGTGGTTTCAAAGTTGATAGTTGGAAAAGTGAAAGTATTGTGTTTAATGAGTGATTTTGAAGGTTAATATAATTGCAGAAGTGTATTGAAGGGAATGGCATTTTCTAGATATTTCTTAGAGCATTTATGAATTGTTGGATTTTGTTAGTTTGGTAACGTTTTTGGACAGGAAGAATTTTGGGTTAGCTTTGAAAAAGTTAATAATTTCTTGGTTCACATTTAATATTTGAGCTGGAGCGACTAGGAATACCCGGGACGATGTCTTCCTTAAGTAGGGAGCTGGTGTTTTTGATCTTACAGTTCCTGGACGAGGAAAAGTTCAAGGAAACTGTTCATAAGTAAGTTAACTTGCCTCATATTTGCCTGATCGATTCATGTTAACTTTCTTTTTTGGCTGTTGTTATGTTTTTCCGACTCTTCAATTTTTTTTTGAATTATTCGGACGGTGTTTAGTGATATGATCCTCTGACTCTCCGAGTGCATGGAAATCTTGCAAAAAATTGAAGATGCCATACCATGTCTGAGTGACATAGGGCTGTTGAGCTAAGTTACAAAAATGATGGCATAAGAGTTGTTAGGCCTACGGCTGAAGAAGGGAAAAACTTATTTCTATTATGTTCTGTTATTTGATAAAACCTGGTAGTTAATGCCTTTTGACTTGTAAATGGTGAGAAATCATGGACATATGATTAGCATTTTAGAAATGTGCTTCATTAGTAGGTAAATAACATTAATTTTATTTCTGGAAAGCAATAAAATAACGTTTCAGTGCTTTCAAGAATCGCATTGGTACCTTTTTGCTGCTTTCTGTGTTTTTTAGCCACCTCGGTAGGCTTAAGTTAATTGACTTTGAAATAGATGTCTAATTTCTGCTTTTGCATGCGTCTCTTATAGCTTTCTAATGTCTGCTTTTGCATGTGACTTGCTGATGGCGTGCTCAAATTCTAGGTTAGAACAAGAGTCTGGTTTTTTCTTTAATATGAAACATTTTGAGGATCAAGTCCAGGCTGGTCAATGGGATGAAGTTGAGCGTTATCTATGTGGGTTCACTAAGGTTGAAGATAACCGTTACTCGATGAAGATTTTCTTTGAAATTAGGAAGCAGAAGTATTTGGAAGCTCTTGACAGGTGAGCACTTAATGTACTGCTGTTAATCTCTTAGTTGTCAATCTATAGGATTTGCAAAACTATGTGAACTATGTGCTTCTTGCCACTTGTAACTTTCTTAAGCGAATGACGTCACTCAAGGGAACACTTTTTAGAACAATGGAGGTAGCTTTTCTTGAACTTACGAAGATGTTTCAGCCTGAGGCAGAATTGGCCTTTATTATGTGGTTTTCTCTCATGGTTTGTTTCTTAGGGTTGGATTAATAGATGTTTGGCTTTTATATTTATAGCCCTGTTATCTTCCACCAGGCAGGATCGAGCGAAGGCTGTTGAAATTCTTGTAAAGGATCTGAAGGTTTTTGCATCCTTTAATGAGGAACTTTTTAAGGAGATTACCCAGTTGCTTACTCTTGATAACTTCAGGTGTGTACTCTTGCTTTTTTTTTTTTTGGTTCTTGACAGCTACTTGATTGAATTATGCTAAATTTTGCTGTTTGTATTTTTGTTATCAGGCAAAATGAGCAGCTTTCGAAATATGGAGACACAAAATCTGCTCGAAATATCATGCTCGTTGAGCTTAAGAAGCTGATTGAAGCGAATCCCTTATTTCGCGATAAGCTTACATTCCCTGCTTTTAAAAGTTCACGACTAAGGACCTTAATAAACCAGAGGTTATTATTCATTACTTATTCTATGATTATTTTACTAATTCCTGGTCAGTATTCTTTGGTTCAATCTTTTCTTCTTTTATGCCTTGTGAAAGCAAAGGCTGGGCTCGAGTGTTTCAGTGAATACCTTGATACTTATATAAAGGGCTTACCGGACAAAATTGATCCAGTCGAGTCTAGATTGGTACAGTCTCTGTTAGCTCATTTTCTCTGTTGAATTTTTCAGTCTAAATTGGCAGCATCAGCTTTGCAAGAATCCTCGCCCGAACCCTGACATTAAAACTCTCTTTATGGATCATTCTTGTTCTCCTACTACTAATGGAGCTCGTCCTCCTCCTCCTACTAGCAGTCCCATTGTTGGACCAATTCCCAAGGCTGGGCCATTCCCTCCTATTGGTGCCCATGGTGTAAGTATTTTGCATTAACTTATCTCATACAAAATATATGCAACATGCTCAAAAAATTCTTGCATGACTCTGATTTGCAGCCATTTCAGCCTCTTGTTTCCCCGTCTTCCGGTGCTATTGCTGGGTGGATCTCAAGTGGTAATCCTTCTTTACCTCATGCAGCAGCTATGGCAGCAGGCTCCCCTAGTCTTGTCCAGCCTTCTAATGCAGGTAGGCTATGTTACTCTGAGTCTTACTTTTTCTTTAAATATCCGTGTCCGAGACCCGTTTCTGACATATTCGGGCATTGGTACGAGGATATCATCCTCTGAAAACCCTCTAAATACTTGGAAAAACTTTAATAAAATTGAACATCCTCGTGTTGGATGCATACCAGTATTCAACACACCCAAATCCGATTAACATAGCAGGTAGGTACAGTGGCATTTGGTGTCTTTATTGGAATAATGCTTCAGTAAACTTGCCTTATTTAATTATTTTTGCTCTGTTGGTTCAGCTGCATTCCTTAAGCATCCAAGGACACCATCAGGTATGCCAGGAATGGATTATCAGTCAGCTGATTCAGAGCATTTGATGAAGCGCATTCGCACTGGCCAATCTGATGAGGTGCGGATAAATTGGGCATTTCCTTTGTTATCTTGGGTTTCCTCAGTTATTTTTCTTTACACGAGATTAGTTCTTAAACTGTCTAGCTGGGACATGCTGTGCATCTCGTTGTGTTTGGTCTAGGTGGTATGATTATTACTATCATTATTTTTTCCTCATTTAAATACAAGGAATGTGTTGACATTTGGTTTCTGCAGGTATCTGGTATAGCACATAATCCAAATGTATACTCACAAGATGACCTTCCAAAAACCGTTGTGTGGGGCCTTAATCAAGGATCTAATGTCATGAGCATGGACTTTCATCCTCAACAACAAGCTATTCTCCTAGGTAAATGTATTTTTTATTCATGTCACTTTGCTATGAACATTCAAAAAATTTGAGAACACATTTATTTCTTATTTATTAATGGTTTTATCCTTTTTTGCTTTTAGTTGGCACGAATTTAGGTGAGATCAGCCTTTGGGAAGTTGGATCTCGGGAAAGATTGGCCCATAAACGGTTCAATGTTTGGGATATCTCAGCTGCTTCCATGCCTTTGCAGGTACTGTGTAACTTCGTGTGGTTTTACCAATTCATCTTTTTCATTGACCAATTTTTCTTTTGTGGCTATGGGATTATATCTAGTTGATGCAATTATCCGTAGTTACGATGTAAAACATGGATAAAGATGGCTTCAAAATTGATATAAACATCTTCTTGCTTGCTTACCCATGCACCGCCCGAACATGTAAATCTCTTTCGTCTAGTGCTGATGTTTTTTTTTTTTTTTTCTTTATTCTACACCAGACAGCTCTATTAAATGATGCTGTGATATCGGTGAACCGGTGTGTTTGGGCTCCTGACGGACTTATGCTTGGTAATCTTCCCTATGTTTTCTGCACAAAACTTACCATTTGATCTTCCTTTCTTCTCCTCTTTGTTGCTTTTATCTGTTCTTGAATTAAGTATTGCTTTCTACAGGTGTTGCATTTTCAAAGCATATAGTCCAGATATATCAGTATAATCCAACTGGAGAACTTAGACAGCATTTGGAGGTAAGCCCATCACGATACTAATCAAATATCTATTTAAAATCACAACAAAGAAGGTCATGAACAGCTTATTATATTTTGTAGATCGATGCCCATGTTGGAGGTGTTAATGACATAGCGTTTGCTCATCCCAACAAGCAATTATGTATTGTTACATGCGGTGATGATAGGACAATTAAGGTATTAACAGTTGGCTATATTTAATTTATGTAAGTTGAAGAAAATGGGTTTATCCGTATTGAAGTTTCATGTTTGGCAGGTGTGGGACACTGTAACTGGACGTAGACTTTATATTTTTGAAGGCCATGAAGCTCCTGTATATTCTGTTTGCCCTCATTATAAAGAAAATATTCAGGTAAACCTCATTTAGAAATTGTTAACACCTTCGTACTCTTTGTTTTCTGCTTCTAGTTCTCTCATGGCTGGGCTGCAGAATTTTGGCCTTTCTTTTGAAAATTTCATTTCCATCCTCGTAATATTTCTGAACTTTTTCTATATGAGCAGTTTATCTTTTCCACTGCCATTGATGGCAAGATTAAAGCTTGGTTATATAATTGCTTGGGATCTAGAGTGGACTATGATGCTCCTGGACTTTGGTGTACAACAATGGCATATAGTGCTGATGGAACTAGGTAAAGATGTTAATTTCTTGGAGAGATGGCAGTTTTTTCTTTTTTTTGGAAATTTTTGTTATGTTTCCATATATATTATTTACATAATCATGCATTGAAGTGTTGGTATTTTAGATGCATCAGAACTTTTTCAAATTATGAAGATTATAGTTTATTTTCCCTTGGTTCATCTCACCCTCAAAAATAGTCCATTTGAGATGGTGTCTGATTTTGTCTTAAGGTTAATTTTGGTGTTATTTGTGCAAGCTTGATATATATATATATATAATATATATATGTCTAAGAATTATGTGCATATCTATATGAACAAAAACTTGAATTTATTCCTGCAGGCTCTTCTCTTGTGGAACAAGTAAAGATGGTGAATCCCATTTAGTTGAGTGGAATGAGAGTGAAGGCGCTATCAAAAGAACATATTCTGGTTTTAGGAAGCGTTCTTTAGGTGTTGTCCAGTTTGACACAACCAGGAACAAGTTCTTAGCAGCCGGTGATGAATTCCAGATTAAATTCTGGGACATGGATAATACTGCCATGTTGACAGCTGTTGATGCAGATGGTGGATTGCCTGTTAGTATTTTTACATAACGTGTTCTTTTCACTTTTAGTAGTTTCATGTTGCAATTATCCATTCTAATCCTTTTACAGGCCAGTCCCAGATTAAGATTCAACAAGGAAGGGTCATTGTTGGCTGTAACAACTAATGATAATGGTGTCAAAATCTTGGCTAATAGTGATGGCTTACGCTTGATAAGGATGTTGGAGGGCAGGGCTGTTGATAAAAATCGACGCCCTTCTGAACCTGTCAATTCTAAGGTAGTTTTGTGTTTTGATTTGAATTATTCCTCGAGTTCAGCAATTGGCTGATCTAAATAATGCCATTTAAATTCATACCCTTGTAAGAAGTAAACTATCCCAGAACTGCATTGCCCTGTTGGCTGGCTTTCTTAAAAGCAAAACGCAAAAGTCAGTTTACCGTGTGGTTTTAGGCAGGTTTATTGAATAACTTTTGTTTTGTGCTTTCGGTGAATCTGTTGGTTAATTATTGATCAATTTTGTTTGGAAGATGTTCAGGTTGCATTATCTTTTGCGGTTTGAGATTTTTGAGTTGTGGCTGGTTGCGATCCATGCATAGCTCTTTTCTGTTATGATGACCATAAACATAGACACTTTATGATTCTTTCAATGCTTCATAATAGAGAAAATTTATCTTTACTTTAAGGATGGTGTTACTGCTATCATATAATGCAGTCACACGGAGTAACATATTATCTTTTTTTTTACTATAAAATAATCCAGCAGTATATCAAAATATACTCGTTGCTAGTGTTGTGACTGCTTAAAGGAAGAAATTCTGGACTGTTTAGATACAGATGGCTAGCGGCTTTTTATGGATGGTTTATTTTCTATACTTTTGCATTTCGCATATCTTTTCAGCATATCTTTTCAGCCTTCATTGCATGTCTTTTTTGTGAATATCTTTCTATGTTGCTCATAATGTTACTTATTAACTTCTTCTGGAAATGGTTTTCTGCAGCCATTGATTATCAATGCTCTTGGTCCTGTGGGCAATGCTGCCATTGCACCATCCCTTGAACGCCCAGATAGAATCACTGCTGCTGTATCTATTAATAGTCTTGTAAGTCCATCCAGTTGTTTCAGTTGCATTTTATCTTGGTGTTGAGGGGTTATTAATTTCATTTCGATGTTCTTGGCAGGGTACCATGGACAGCAACAGGCTTGTTGATGTTAAACCACGAATTTCAGATGATGCAGACAAGATGAAGGGCTGGAGAATTCCTGACATCATCGATCCATCTCACCTGAAAGTCCTGCGATTACCTGATGCCATGACAGCAGGAAAGGTAGGTACTTGAAGAACATGATTAGTTGTTAGGTTTTGGTGCATTGTTGCTTTGGAAACAACAGACTTGCATCATGGCAATGTTGTCTTCTTTCCTTGGTGGTTTTAATTTGAAATTTATTTGTGGGTGGTAATCTTTTCAATCTGCCTTTCGATGAGATATTTCGCTGCATTTGAACTTTGCACCTAATGCAATATCTAAAAAAATGTAAATGACGGGCAGGAATTATGAATTGTACCTTATGCTATATCTTTGTTCTTAATTATTTTTCCTTTGCTAGATGTTGGATTCTAAGCATAAATGTAATCTTACTGGTTCGTATATTTATCCTGTTGTTACATCCATTTCATGCACGAAGGGCCGGAGGTACAAACTTTATCTTGTGGGACGTAAGTAACCACCGAAGACACAGTCTTGCTCATAATTTAAAAGGAAATTAGTTAATCCAATATAGGAGGAATAATGGAGTATTGACTCATCGATACATTGTACTCTTGCCAAAAACACATGCACGTGGATAATAGCGACACAGGTATCATATAATTTAAAAAATTAGGCTGTGAATATATGTAATATATGCATTCATTTATATTATTTTCTACTTAAGTTGGTAGTGAGAAATGAAGTTAAATTGTAATGTAGCTTGGATGCATACATCCTTAATATTGTGCATTAGGTGTAAGTTTTACATAAGTATAAACTTGGTGTATTGAAAGACCTAATTGTTCTGTATTTTTGGTCCGGCTTTTAGATTTTTCTATTCCTATAATTGAGGGTTAGCAAACTTTAATTGCAGGTTGTGAGGCTGCTGTATACTAACTCTGGTCTTGCTCTTTTGGCCCTTGCTTCGAATGCTGTTCACAAGCTTTGGAAATGGCAACGTAGTGAAAGGAATCCCTTAGGCAAGGTTTGTCTTGCTATGTTGCCCCAACTCTTGATTTTTCTTGAAGTATCCGTGCCTGACACCCATGTACAACACATTTGGAGATGGGTATGGGGATATGGTCTTCCAAATGCATGTTAAAACTTAGAAATAATTTACTATACCCATGTTGGACTCAAATCCGTGTTCGACACTTGTACCTTTGTCCGAGTAACATATTTGTCTTGTGTCTTTAAATGTGAAAATCTGTTTTTTTCTTTTTTTTTAGTTATAAACGTGTAGTTTCTAACAGTTGTCCATCTCTTATCTGTCAGGCTACTCCGTATGTTGCACCGCAATTGTGGCAGCCACCTAGTGGTAGTCCTATGACAAATGATATAAGTGACACTAAACCTGCAGAAGAGCCTGCTGCATGCATTGCGTTATCTAAAAATGATTCTTACGTTATGTCTGCATCAGGAGGGAAGGTGTCTTTGTTCAACATGATGACATTTAAGGTCTACAATTGCAGTTTTCACTAGTTTCCAGTTCTTGATTTTATTTGTTCATTGAAGTTATCGATGTTACTTACTTGGATTAGTTCTTCACAGGTGATGACCACCTTTATGTCCCCTCCTCCCGAAGCCACATTCTTGGCATTTCATCCCCAAGACAATAATATTATTGCTATCGGCATGGAAGATTCCACAATTCAAATTTATAATGTCAGAGTCGATGAGGTGAAGCATAGTTTTTTAGCTTCTTATTTCTGGTAGAAACAATTTTGTTTATAGATGCGGCTGTTAGGACAACTTTGTTGAAGTAGGAACATGCTTATTTCTTGCATTTATCAAACCCATTATTTTCTTAGAATTTATTACTAAACTTGAATACTATTTTGTCATTTTATGGCTACATGCTCATGCCAACCCAATCTAGCTTATCACCATTTGGCATTATTTAGTGTGTCGATTTTTTATATGCATCATAACTACCATGATTGCAAGTTAAAGTTGGAATGCTAGAATCATTATGGCACATGTAACATAGTTGGTGGCTTCTTGTTAGCTTCATTCCCTGGTGTATGCAAAGAACACAACAAAGGGGAAAAGAAAAAAAAGGGTCTTGATGAAAGGTATTAGAATCAATTGATCATTTAATGGTTTAAAAAGGCTAACGTGTTTGGCAAGAAGCTAAAACTCATTCTAGCATCTCCTTAATAAAGCTTTTGACATGACATTTGGCTTTAGAAGCATATTCAGGCTGTTGTTATTTTTGTCAGGTAAAAATCAAACTCAAGGGCCACCAGAATCGGATAACAGGACTTGCCTTTTCGCAAGCTTTAAATTCTCTGGTTTCATCAGGGGCTGATGCACAGGTTAGTTATTGATTGAATGAGATATCGAATGATGCAACTTTAGTCGATGTAGTGGTAATTTTGTGTTGTCCTTGTATTTAGTATCTTTAACTGTTCCACTGAATTGAAACGATTTTAACTTAAAAGCTATGGTGCTCCGACTCTTCCTTTTTTTATGAAGAATTTTTGTCCAACACATATCCAGCTCTGGGTATGGGCTTTTGATCCTCCAAGTACCTTCTAAATACATTGAAATCTTGAAAAAATTGAACATATCCTTGTCGAATACATACTCGTGGTTGACTAACGTAGCTTAAAAGAAGCAGTCAATTTGGCAAATGATGGAACTGTATTTTTTTTTTTTAAAAAAAAAGCAGGCAAGGCATGTTGACAAATGAAATCTGTCCATTTTGTAATTTCCTTGTACATAATTTAACCAAATAATTTGTTGCTGCACTGCGACTTTATTTCACTTGCAGTTATGTGTTTGGAGCATGGATGGATGGGAGAAAAAGCAATCGAGGTTCATACAGGCACCAGCTGGTCGTCCGTCTCCACTAGCTGGAGAAACCAAAGTCCAGTTTCACAATGACCAAACTCATCTATTGGTCATCCATGAAAGCCAAATAGCCGTCTATGACATCAAGCTTGAAAGTTTACGCTCTGTAAGTTATCTACCTCACATTATTTTCCTTGTATCGTAGTTACTCTTTTTTTTCTTTTGTTGGGGGGGGGGGGGGACTCTTTCCCAAGAACAGGAATAATATGGGAATAAGGTAGCACAAACATTGGTTATTACTATTATTGGGATCTATCTGGTCTGCAATTCCCAACTTTTGTTGTGCTCCAACAACGATGACTATTTTATATAAGCTTATTATAATGTGATTCTTATTATCATCATCGTGTTATTTGTGCTTGCTTTTGAGATAGTAGGTTTTTATCGTCATTATCATATAATTTTTATGTTACTCGGATTCGAGTGTGAGTGTCAGATATAAGTATGTGTCTGATACGAGCATGTTCAAAATTTTTAAAGTTTTTTCATATATTTGGAAGGTCATATCCTCATACCCATTTCCGAGTATGTGTCAGACACGGATACTTAAAGAAAAATGAAGAATCGAAGCAACATAGTATAATTTTCTCCTCAAATGAGAATTATCAATGTGATCCTTATTACTTCTTTGAGTGCCATTGACCAAGAGGGGAAGAGAATTTTTCCGATGGGGTTACAAGAGGGATATGGACTATGACTCAGACTTTCTAACAATAGTGTGAAAACGGGTGCCAGAAACCCTGCATTCTTTCTTTTGGACCTAAAATAAAATTTTCTTTCTACGTTATGCCCTTCAGTGTAAGAATGCTAGTTCCACATGTTAACATGCCGTTTACCCATCTTCAAAATATACTGCAACAGTCGGTTAAATGATGCTGATATTCCATTGCTAAATCCGTGAAAACAGTGCCAAATGCTGATACCTATGATATAGAATAAAATTTTCAGGAGACCTATGCCTATCGATCTTAGAAATGAATATATAGTAATTCGGCATCAGCTTAGCCAATATTGAATATGAAACCATGCTGTAATCATAAGACTGTTGCCTGTTGCAATATGATCCGACAGATGAACTTTTTGTACCGGGGAGCTCTGATGGTTTTAGCTGTCAGGTGGTGTCATCTTGCCTCCGTTAAGCGTGCTTTGTCGTGGCCTTTTGTTCAGTTTGGGCCTCTTTAGCTATGTTGCTCCGACTTTTCATTTTTTTTTTTTTTAAGTATCTTTGTCTGACGAATATCCCGACATAAGTATGAGGATATGATCCTCCCAGGACTGTCAAAATACATGAAGAAAACATAGACAAAAATTTGATCATTCTGGTGTCAAACACATACTCATATCCAAAATTCACACCCAAGATTGGGTAACTTAGCTATGTAGTCTTTTGCCAACAGTCAATTTCTTTTGAGTTGGATGATTAACAGATAGGATGCCTGCAGTATATTTTCTCATTTAAAATCCCAGTCTAAATGTTTATGTGATAACTTCGTGAACGAATTAAACCTTGGTTTTATTGATGAAAACTTTTATTCATCAAAACTCTTTTTGAATTATTGATGGTGAAGGATACTTTTTCGGTGGTGAGCTATATAAGACTTCGATGCAATAGATCAGAAATTCAACAACCAGAGTAAAACTTGGCCTGAGCATGACCTATTTCTCTACTAAACTTGTTGATTTTTAGCATTGGCTATGCATGATAAATTTATATATATATATATATATATATATATATTCGATTTTGATATTTGTTTTTAGAATTGTTCCACTGGTATGATTTTATAACATCCTTGCAGTGGTCTCCAAAGGAGTCACTCAGTGCTCCCATTTCAAGTGCAATATATTCCTGTGATGGCTCACTGATTTATGCCGGTTTTTGTGATGGTGCCATTGGAGTTTTTGATTCGGATAACTTGAGGCTCAGATGTCGAATAGCATCATCAGCTTACATACCTTCTTTGTCCGTCAGGTGAGAGCATGAATATTTTAATAATTTTACATAAAGAAGTTTAAACCTATGTTGCTCCGATTCCTCATTTTTCATGAAGTATCATGTCCGAAACATTTTCGTACATGAATATGGGGATAATATCCGATATATCTGAGTCCGAGTAATATAAGATAAAACATTTCTACGTGCAATGGTTAAACAGAGTAGATGTTTACATTCTTTTTGTGCAGCAGCAACAGTGCATACGCGGTGGTCATAGCTGCTCACCCATCGGAGCCTAACCAGATTGCGCTGGGCATGAGTGATGGAGCGGTGCATGTGGTGGAACCCTGTGATGTAGAATTGAAATGGGGTACTAGTACCGCTACTACACTTTCTCAAGAAAATGGATCATCCCGTCCTTCTACTTCATCAAATCCTTCCTTGACTGCTCAACCATCAACATAGATACCTTCTTGGTGAGAGTGGTGTAGATTAAAAAAAAAAAAATTAAAAAAAGAAACCAAGTAAATGTTTTAACCATAAATATAGGGACACATTTATGAGTAGTAGATGATAGGGATTACCTTGTAATCAATTGCCTTAAGTCACTTCCAATGTTTAATATTCATTGTAAATTCGTTTCCCAATTTGGCTGTTTTGCTTTCTTGCCTCAGTTTTTTCTTTTTTTTTTTTAATTATTTATTTTTTGTAAATTTGTTCGCCTGCGAACTCTACAATTTGGAGAAGATTATTTCACACTTTTTATATTTTGGTGAACATTACGAAGTTATTATGTTATTTTATTTCATTGGTGAATGAGAAGGTGTATTATTGGCCTAATTTTTTTAACAATGGTTTTTTTTTTAAGAAACTATAATGGAATAATTGATTCGAGGGATAGAAAATGAATTTAAAAGAAATAAACTTCTACATTCATTGTGTTTGGCTTCGCTTATTTTCAACTTATTTATCTCTTATAAGTAAAAGTGAGATAAAACAAATTGTCAAAAAAGCTCTTATAAGTTACAAGGGCTTATTTTTAATGAAGAAAATGGGAAGAAGAAATGAGATAAGAGTACCTCCTAGTATGCTCTCGGGTAGAGTTTTCTGTTCTCTTATTTTAAAACACTCTAGTTTTTATTAGAGGTGTACATTGGTCTGAAATTTTTAGATTTTTTGTCCAAGCTTGAATCAAATTCGACTTGACCGGAAAGCCTGATCATTATGTAAAAATTAATAAAAAAAATTATTTTTACAATAATATTGTATATTTTTATAATTAAATAAAAATATATTATTATTAAATAGTAATTTAGGTTAGATTGACCCAAAACAATAAAGACTTGTCCAAAGCTTGGCTTATACGAGCTCAGCCTACTGGGTTGAGTCAATAATCTAACTTATAGATAGATTTAATTTTTACGAAGAATTTATATAAATAACTTTTAAGAGTTAAATTACCAAATAACTTTTATTTTTTTTAGTTTTTATTTTTCACAGGAACTTTATATCAACTAAGTTAAAAACAAGAGGCCAAATAGCTCTAATTCATTTTCATTTTCGGAGATGAAATGCATTAAAGTAGAAACATAATCCAAAATAAAATTTACTACAACTCTCAAAGGTTAAAAGAAAAAAAGGTTGTAGTGCATAATTTTTATAGCTTGTTTTCCCATTATTAGTAGAGTCCATAATCCTAAAAAAAAAAAAATACTCAATAACAAGTATAATAGTAGATTGGATATTTGTAATTTTTGTAATATCTAGATTTGAATTTGTAAAACTATCTTAAAATCCAAATTCATTTATTTTCCGCTTTAAATTTGTACATTACTATCCAAATCTGAATTAAGTAATATTATCCACTGGATATCCAAATCTGCAAAAAAAAAAAAAAATCTAAATTTAAAAAGTCAATTTCTTTTTTTTTTTAAATTAACCAAAAAATTAATTTAAATTGAAAGTCACTCATAATTAATAATCATAAAATAAGTTCTAAAATACAAAAATAAGAACTTAGACAACAAAATAACAATTTCAAGATAAAAAAATAATAATACAAAGAACTAATTTCATTAATTAAAAGTATTTGTTCTATAAACTAAAAATATTAGTAACATAAAGTATATAGTAACTTTATAAAATTAAATTATTAATGATATATATGCATATAATACATATAATAAAATTATCATTAATCATATATTATAATTAACTACATGATATATTATATTATAGTTAGTAGTATGGTAGATTATAATAGATACCATATAGTATAATATTATATCGTATATTATATATTAATTTAAATATCGCATAATATAATTATAATACATTGCATAATATAATATATTAATATTATTGATAGTATTATATTGCAAGCGTACAATGCTATTGATATCACATAAAATATATTATCATAATATTATATATTGTAAGAGGAAGGATCTACTTAACACTAGTATATAATTAAATTAATTTTATAAACTTTCATAATTTTTAAAATAATTTATATTTGTTTAATTCAAACCTCGTATTTCATATTCTGTTCATTCAGATCATACACGTCTAGTTTTAAATAAATTAAAAATGTCTAACGATTTATTTGATATCCAAAATTTCTAATAGTTAAATATATACTACAAAAATAATATTATCGATTGATATGATAAAGATATTAGATCGATTTAAAATTTTATGTACACCACATCTACAATTATATTGCTAAATTTAACTGTTAGTTTTTCAAATTAATAATCTTATAAAAAGTTATACAAGTGTTTAGTTTTACACTATTATAAGTGCTCCCATTATAATATTATATTTTTATCAAATAATGTTATATAATATATAATATTTAAATATATTATTTATATATAATATTATTATAAATATTATGTATTCTAATTGCACATAATTATATGACTATTGATATTGTAACATATAATATGTTGTTATATCATAATACATAAATATTTAGTAATCATATATATATTATTACAATTATATATAATATCTAATTAATACATATATTGTATCATATACAATAAATATGTAATTATATTATAATATCATACATATAATAAAATATATCATATTCTATTGTATAATAAGTATATTTATATAATTAGAGTGATTTAAATAATTAAGTTGATTGAATCATCAAATATTTTTTAAAAGTATGCTATATCTTTAAAGTTTAAAAGTATTTAATATAATTAATTTACTATTATATTTTATTTATTAAAATATTTTTAAAATCATAATTATACTTATATATAAATTAATTTTAGTTGCATACTATTTTAAAATCCAAGATTAACTCATTTCGTAGTGTCTAATGGTTAATCTACTAAGCCAAGGCTGGAGTTTTACATTGAACATAAATTTTTTACATTTTACAAAAACAAATTCAGATAATATT
>JBBYHM010000026.1:16271836-16294476 GCA_038381775.1 Adansonia rubrostipa
AAAAAAAAAGATTAGATACTTGTAAATATTTGAATCCACACTATCCATTAAAATTTATTACATAAAAACTGTAATAAATAAATTTTATACGAATTAATTAAATTAATTTCGAACTCTGTTATTTCTTTGATAGAAATAACGGATTTTGGACAAGTATTTGCTACAGGACAAGCTACAATGATTATTTGCTATATGATATCATTATGTTAGAAACCAAATAACATAAACCTTAAGCCTTATTACATGAACCCAAATACTTTTTTGAAAAATCTATGGACATTCACTTCATTTCATTCTCACCCCCAAACCTTCGGCTAAATGCTCAATTTAGCAGCTGCTTCGATTTCAACCACTCGAATTTTTGATATACCATTTTATTTTTTATCAAACGAATGGTATTTCTCTTAAAAATTCTAATTATTCTTACCATGACCTAGTCATTGTCGAGATTTCAGTCAATCGAGAGTCTAACATTTTTGAATCGTGACGAATAAGGATTTATCGCCGTGTTTAATATATACGCGCCTAATAAACGAGTGAGTTTCAAAAAAAAATGCTGCATGTATTTTTAACACATTTGACTAAAGAGTTTGACCATTTAATTCTTAAAATAATTCTTTAAAATTAAAAAGAAATTAAATGATAAAAAAATTAGAAAAAACTAAATCCCCAAATCAAATCTCTTCCCCATTTCGATTAATCAGATTGAAAACAAGTTTGTTGCTTATCTTACTGGACAAAATGGGAAATCTTCCGTTGTCACCGCCAAGCAAGGCTTTTCTCGTTTCAAAGGGAGAGGGTGAAGGTGTTTTGAGTGTGATTTCAGAAGTAATAATGTAAACAACCACCTTGAGCCTCCTCTCTTTCTGTCCAATGTATCAAGCACCGCTTTCTTCCATTACCACCGCCACCTCATCCACATTCCTTCACTACAACCTCAACACTGAGTATACCCAGCAAAAACAACAATCCTTGCTAACAATGGGGTATTATCAAGCTAGGGTTTCGTTTTTTCCTTATAACGCTTGGCTCTCCAAAGCTGAATCCATTGCCAGAAGTCCAAAAAAAAAAATTTTTTTTTTTTCTGTCAGCGTTACAAAAGAAAAATCCATCTCCTTTTGAAACTACCAGATCAAGGGATGAATTAGTGAATCTCAGGCTAATTCAAAACTTTTGGTTTGATGTTTTTGGGTGAAAATGATTCACAAACATGAATGAATTTCAATATTAATTAGAAACGAATTTGGAGCAAAATCAAAGGAATGGAAATGGGTCTTGAGTATTCGTTAATATGGTCTTAAAATGAGCGTTTAGCTCCCAATCTTCAAGAACAAAATGAAAAATAATAATGAATGTCTGGTATAAAGGGTAGTGTCTGAGAGACAGAGTGTCTGGTATAAAGATGAATGCAAAATTGGTCTCTCTCTCTTACATCTTAGGACTCATTATTAGCAAAATAATGGATGTAAAAAAGAAAACATTATTGTTTAAAAATAGCCAGCAAAAACTCGGTTTCTAGAAGGGGGGGGGGGGGGGGACCCCAACAAGGGAGAGGCCAAACAAAACAAGGTTTTGAATCCCTTTATGAATGTAGTGTTTCATGCTTTTCTTTGGATGGTACTTGTTTCAGTTTTGCTCCTCTGCTTCTCCAGTGTGCATAGAATTATGGGGCAGTGTTTGCAAGGCAGGTCCCCTCTTCCCAAATGGCTGCTGCAGAACATAAATAAATAAGAACCCAAATTACTAACACTGAAGCATTCGAAAACGCTAAAATATTTATAAAGGTTTGCTTAACGGGTGTCTGTCGATACTGGTTAAAGATTATTTACGAACTTTTTTTTTTCATTTAATGCATTAATTTACCAAAAACAAGAAAAAGTAATTTATTAATTGTATGTTTCTCTCCTTCAATATCACCTAAACCCCGTGCCACTAGGTTCCGGGTAACAATTCCTTATTTATAATGACTGTAAGCATGGATAAGAGCAATAGTGGACCTCACCTTAATGACATTCTTATCTTCTTTGTTCTTCATATTATCAGTGATCTCTAATTTGTCAACCATCTTGGTTAGCTTCCTTAGGTTCCTCAAACTCAAGCCTTGCAGATTCTGCATGGTTTCTTCATCAATGATATTCTTGTTTTTCTTCGGTTTTCCCAGGCAGGGCTCCACTTCCATCACACCGTTGCTGTTAATGTTCTCCTTATTGATGTTATTATCAATGACTTGAATCACCTTTGCGATTGTTGTCTGTTTCTTGTTTGAAGATTTGCTTGGTGTGAAACTAGTTGGCTGAGAAAATTGAGCTGTCAATGGTATTGAGGTTGTAATAATCTCACTGTTTGAAACAAGGCAAGGACTAGGACTCATTAGCTTTGCAGTGGTGTCTGTAAATTCTCTTGCTGGCTCTACACAGGTAGCAGCCAATGCTTCTGCGTCACCATCATTTACTATCTTGTGAACTGGGATGATATCATCCACAACAGATTGGGAAACATTCTGGAACGAACTCTCATGGATTATTTCAGCTTCAGCTACATTTACATCAACCAATGCTTCTTCATCCACCATACTAGTCATTGGATCCTCAGAGCTGTAAGCTGCTGTCGGAATAGAAATACATTTTTGTTCACATAAAACTTCCTCTTGTAGTTCATCAGCTAGAGAATTGTTTTCAGATCCTGTGTCATCATCAATGTCTGAATCGCCAAGGAACGCATCAACATCAGATTCTTTGTTTCCCTTTTTTTCTGAGGAATCCATATGACCTTTAGGAAGAACTGAAACATTTTGAGATACTTCACCTTCATCATACTCTTCAGCTTCCGGAAGTTTGGTTAGATCATCATCAACAGCAGCGTTTTCATAATCTTTGCCGAGTAACTTCTGGCATTCAATTTGCTTTGGAGAATGATTAGCATATGGTTCCGCACTTACAACATCTATTGGCTCCATATCTGCTGCTGTTGAAGAATGATATAAGACCTCTTCAGTTATATCCTCAACGGCATCTGCAACCAGTACATCTATTGACCTGGTCTCATCAACTACCAACTCCTCATTTATGGTATCAATCTCATATGAGTCTTTTGAAACTGCAACATCATTGATCTCATCAGCTTCCGGAAGTTTGGTTAGATCATCATCAACAGCCTCGTTTTCACAATCTTTGCCGAGTAACTTCTGCCATTCAATTTCCTGTGGAGAATGATTAGCATATGGTTCTGCACTTACAACATCTATTGGCTCCATATCTGCCGCTGTTGAAGAATGATCTAAGACCTCTTCAGATATATCCTCAACGGCATCTGCAACCAGGACGTCTATTGACTTGGTCTCATCAACTACCAACTCCTCATTTAAGTTATCAATCTCATATAAGTCTTTTGAAACTGCAACATCATCGATCTCATCAGCTACCGATTTCTGATTTAAGTTGACAAACTCACGCAAATCTTCGGAGATAGCAATATGATCAGAACCTGCAGTGCAGCAACAACCATTTACCAAAAGCAAAACATAAATAAATGGCTGGAGAAAACAAAATGCACGAAGAGGTTTTGCATATTTCAGACAGTGTTACCCTTTGGATCTATACTTCCATCAGGAATATCTGCTAACTTGTTTTCAGCTTCTGGTTCATTATTCTCCTCATCAAGGGATACATCTTTTTTAACTAAGGCAAAGAGACTGTCCAAATTATCAGATTTTTGAGAACCAGCCTCAGATATCAGTGTGCAATCACTTTCTCCATTGTTAAACTCGCTGTTTTCCACGACATCATCCTTCAATTCCCTTTCATCTTCAAGAGATGCACTTAAATTTCGGGCCAAAGGTACTTCTGATGTAGCTCCTGCAACATATATTCATGATATGGTAAAATCAAAAACCTGAAAATTGACAATCTCAAAATTCATTAACACAACAAAGAACTTACCAGATTGGCCATTCTTATTTTCAACTTCACCCTCCACCATTTCATCAATCTTCACAGGTTCCTCCATTTTTTCACTCTCCTTCAAACTCAATCCGCCCATGGTCTTCTCCAATAACCTTACCGACCGCCTTGTACCATAGCCATGCTGCAATGACCCTTCTTTCTGAGCCTCAACTTTCCTCCTGGTGGATCCCATTCCAGGCTTTCTCCTGCAACTCCGCAAAGCTGGAGTCTCAAGCAGATCGCTCTTCCCCTGCTCCATAACTTCAGGGTCAGTTTTCTGAGCCCTCCTCCTGCTGGTAGTACTAGCCATTACAGGAGTCTCAGACACATTCACATTCTTGTTTTCTTCATCCAATTCCATTGTTCTAGTGGTTTTCCGGGCTCGGGTTCGGGTTGTTGATTGTGTGCTTTGATATTCTTCAATGATAGTTTTTCTCCGAGTTGATGTCCTGGTGACGGTAGAGGGGATTTCTTGTGATGCTTTATTCATGGTCTTTTCTGGGGACTGACATCTATTCTTCAACTCCTCAAGTCCTTCAACCTGATACAACGATAATCAGTAAATTCAGTCCTTAATAAACTGGGGATTTTTCTAGTTTCAAGAAAATGGTTCTTTGTCCTCTGATATTAATATGAGGTAAATGGGTTCTTAAAAACGTAGCTTCTTTTTTCAACAAAATTAATGTTTTTCCCATGTTTTCTTGATAACCAAACAGAACCATTTCATAACTAAATAATCCAACAAAGGGTATACCAGAAATTCTTTATTTAAAAATATTCTTGGAAGTTGCAGGAACATAAAAGCCTGGAAATTTCATTCACATTGTATTATCGATCATATTAAAGATACGCAGTTAAGATATGAACTTGAAATACAAAATTATTGTTTTTCTATGTTTTCTTGGCAAGCAAACAGAACCATTTCATAATTAAAGCTTCCAACAATGGGTGTTCTATAAATTCATCGAAAAATGAATTCTCGGAAACTGTAGAAACCATAAAAGACTGGAAATTCGTTCACTAGAGATATTTTATATTATCAATCATATAAAAGAGACTCATTTCAGATATTGAAAAATCAAACGCAGTCAAATTTTTTTCTTTGATTTCCATAAACCAGCAAAATTAATATAAAGATATAGTAAAAAAAAAAGAGGGTATTTTAAAGATTGCAAGAAAGAAAAATGAAGCAGGGTTCAAAAGAGAACGCTTACAATCTCAAGAAATTTGAGAGCATCAGCCATGGCAACATTGGTAATATTAGCTGGGATTTTGTTCCTCTTGCAAAGAGTCTGAAGCTCTTTCCTTGTAAGGCCATGGAAATCCATTTTTTTTTGTTCCAAAGATCAAAGGAAAAAGAAAACGAACGGATTGTTTGCTTTATTTTTCTTGTTTGGTTGCTGAGAAAAAAAAAATTGTTTCGTTCTGATTTAGGCAGAAACGAGGGAAAGAAATGCGGCTTTTAAACGAGTAAAGAAAGAAAAAGACGTTGGTTGAAAAAAAAAAAAAAAAACACGCTAGACGACACATGACCGTTGGAGCGGCTCGATTTGAAATTTGAATTTAGGGTTACTTACAGATTTTAAAATTTCTGGTTGCAAAAAGAAAGAATCCCGCAAAATTTTCGAAGGATAAACCTTTATTTTCCTAAATAATTAACATTTGATTAAATACTAATTTTATATAAATATATAAAAGTTAAAAGTTTTTTTGAAATATTAAGGTAAAAGTCTATTATGAGTTATTGTATTATAGTAAATTAAGTATTTTTAATCTCTGTATTATTTAATTTAATATTTTAATCTTTATACTTTTAAAATAATAACAAATAAAAAAATTTTAACGATATTAAAAACTATTTAGATGTCGATAAAATACTGACGTATCTGATGTAAAATTTTAAAATTTAATATAAAAATGACCCAAAACATGACTCTAAAACCAAAATTATTTTTATATAAAATTTAAAATTTATATCACGTTATAAATTAATATTTTATTAATATTTAAATAAATTTTTTTAACATTATTAATTATTTTTCTTTATTTACTATAATTTCAAAAGCAGGAAGCTAATATTAAATTTAATAGTACAGAAATTAAAATCTATAGATTTATACTAAATTTTTACTGAAATTTTAATTTTTATATATTAATATAAAAAAAGTTAAAACTTCTTAATAAAAAATTATAATCTACATCGATAGCTTAATTTCCTGACTAATAGTATTAGTTATATCATTAGTGCTACAATTAATAATTTTGATTTAAATTAAATTTTCCTAAAATCATGGTAATTTACTGAAATTACTCTCGTCTTTTTTTAAATTGAAAACATACCAACTCCATTTCAAACCATATTTAAAATATTGATTTAATTCAAAATATTATTTTTTTTAAACGGATCAAATTAAATGTAGACTTGGCAATTCGTATATTCATATTATATTTGTATATTTATCATGTTATAATCGTGTTTAAGGTTTTTTACATTTATATCAATTCTGATATGTTTATAATTCGTATTAGATAGATTTTAAGAATACATTCGTGTCATATTATGTCATATTTTTTAACTTTATACGTGTTATATTCGTATAATCGTGTCAAATATTGCTAGGTTAAATGCTATCATTTAATTTTTTTATCTACTATTAATTGTTTAATTTTATTTTATAACTAATATAGGTTCTTATTATATTTGATTTATATAACTAATATGTGCTTATATTTTAATGGAACGTAATATATTAAAATCATAAAATCCCATAGATATAGTTTTTCCACAATAAATATAATAAAATAAATAATTGAATATTTTCGCCTTTCTCATAACCTCTTATGTAATATATATTTCATTTACTATTAAGATTCATTTTAAAACTTATTCTCGAGTTTTTCTTCTTAATTTATATATATATATATGTTGCTTAAATAACTATTTTATTTTATTTTATTTTGACTTTTTTTATTAAAAAAAATCATGCATTTTATTTACTTGGAGACCAAAATTTTTTAAATTAAATTAAATTAAATTAAATTATTATGACTCTTGAAATTAAAGTTGAACAAATAATATAATTTGTTTTAAATACCTATGAAAATTTGATTCATTTTATTATCATATGGTTTAGATGTTACCAGTTCCAACTTCTAAGTTCATACATGTAAATTTTGTATTTGTGTTCCTATAGGTATTTTGTTTTATTTTTAATTAAATTTTTACATTTTTTTTAATAAAAAATTCTACATATACCTCATTTTCCTAAATCATTAAAAGCTTCAATTCACCTAATTGACTTAAGCTTTAATATATTTTCTTTTATTCATTAAATATCTCTTTTTAAATTATATGATTTGATGGAGAAAAGTGTAGGAAATATGCAAATTGATAAAGCATAAGTAATTAATTTAATTTCAAAAGGAAAAAAAAAGAGTAATAAATTATGATTATTTACCTTTGATTGATTAAATTAAAAAGAGGTAAGACTCAACTTGAATTTTCAATTTAAAATTTTCCATATGGTTTGATATGATTAAAGTAAAAAATAGTTAACATGAATGATTTCTTTGAATTTGATGATTATGATAATTTGTTAACAAATATTTTACCAAAACAAATTTATGTCATTACAACTTAATAAGGTTTAAAAAAATTACAGTAAAATCAATTATATTTATATTATAGAGTTAAGGAGGTGAATTAACACAATTTCTATATTAGAATGAAATTTGAAAAATTAATATAAGTTATGATAATCACATTAATAATACAATTATTAGTTTTATATTTGAAATTTTGTAGAACATTTTACAAAAATTAAATTTTTATGCAACATTTCATATGAGAAAATGTGTTTTATATAGATTATATATTTTTAAGAGAAAAATATAATTTGTCTCAAAGAATGTTTGTTTCAATTAAAATAAAATGCTTATTTATATATGTATTTTACATATATAAATTTTATTAATTATGTTATAAATATTTTTGTGTATACAATCGTGTACCATGCATTACACGGATTTAAAACTAGTAAATGATGATGATAATAATAATAATAGTAATAAAGGGTCTGTTCAAGGATATTTGGTATCAATTAATGGTTTTTTTTTTTTATGGATTGTGCATATTTATTCTAAGGGTATTTTTTTAAGGTTAATAAGTGTTATAGTATTTTCACTCAAGGCATTAAAATAAATAAAAATTATTAATTATTGCATTTAATATATCACTAAAATTGAGTACATTCAGTATGTGAGTTAAGAAAAGATGATGCCTTAGAAAATAAAAATCAAGAGTTATTATTAGATTAATACGTAAAAAAATATAGGTAAAGTTTTAAAAATTGAGTTGGTTTTAAAAATGAAATTATTGGGTATTTTTTTACATGGATGGATAAAAAAATGTGAAAAATATTTTCAACTTGAGTGGTTAGTTTTTTTTTTTTTTTTGAATTTAGTAGTTTTTTTTAAGAAGTAGGTAAGTTATTGTTTTTTTTTTTTTTTATAAAAAGACATAAATGTCTTTAAAATTATTATTTTAATTTTATTTTAGTGTACTTTCTTAGACTAATTTGGTGTACGGTTAATTTGTGATATCAACTTAGTCACCTTTTTTATAGTAGTATAGGTTATCACTATAAATAATATTAATTAATCTGAGAAAGTGCGACCTTTATTAGCAAAACTCTAGTTTTAGGGAAATATAAATAAATATAATTGGCTAAGGTAAAATTAATACATTACTTTTTCTTAATCTCAAGATGTTTGGGAGGACTTGAATAAAAATCTTAAACTCAAAAAATAGATTTTTTCAAAAAAAAAAAATTTTCTAAACCAATTAAGTTTTGGATAGAGAAATTTAAGCTCGAGCTCAACGTAATCCAATTATTTTATACTATTCAAGTCATTTTCATTGGTAAGAATTATATTTTTTGGGTTTGGTTAACTAGTGTCTATAGACACCCTTTAACCATCAAAAACCTTTTTTTTCTCTAAAAAAAAATTATATCAAATCAATCATTTTACAAAATTAAAAACATATTATAAAAATTATAAAATTTTTTCTATTTTAAAAGTTTAACCAATATTTATAAACAGTGATTAAATATTTTTTTATTTGATTCAGTCTTCTATTTTATTTCGACTTTTAAGCCATTAGTGTTATATACATATATATATATATATAGAGAGAGAGAGAGAGAGAGAGAAAGAGAGAGAGAACCTTCAAGTTATTGAATGAATGGGTCGGCTATCTCAAATTGGAACAACCAATGAGCTCCCAATTATCAATCACGGCTCTATATATATATATATATATACGGATTAGATCACAGGTCGAAATTTTTTATAGTTGTTGTTTGTCTTCAAATTAGACCAAGTTCAACCTATCCGAAAGTTCAAATCATTATAGCAAAAATAATAATAAATTATTTTTATATTAATATTTACATATTTTAATTAAATTTTTAATAACAATAATTCAAATTGGGTTTAACCAACTTGAATTTTTTAGGACTTTATCCAAGTACAAGTCTAATTAAAGCCAACCCCCACAATTATTTCCATCAAACTGAAAATCGGAATGTAGAGCAAGAGTGAGGCAGAGAGGCTTCTGATGTATGTATACTCATCAAAATGGAAGAGGAAAGATAAGGAGCCATATCCAAATGAAAGAGAGAGTTGGGTGGGCTTAGTGGGATTTAGGTATCCTTTTGACAATTTAGAACTAGGGTTGATTACAAAATGTTGCTCATATTTCAAGCTAGACACGATTTGGACAAGTACAAAAGGTAATAATATCTTATTTAGATTCAAACCAATCTATTAATAAATTTATTTGTAATAGAAAAAAAAAAAAAGAGACACTTCAGTTCAAATATACATTTTTAGGAGTTTGTTTAATTGAATTGATGCCTATAATCGCTCCCGTTAAAGATTATTTAATTATTAATTCAAAAACTTTTTTTTGCATTAAATGCATTACTTCTACTAAATAAAAAAAAAGTAGTTCATTAAGTACACAGTTTTCTATAAATATTACATTAGGCACTGAATAACATTTTTATTTTTTAAAAATAAAATTGACTTATCAGTTAACGTATTAACATATACTTATATCATTTAACATGTTTTCTTGAAAATTTTGTACTAAGCAAAATTTAATACGGATTATTAAACGCATTGAAAAATTAAATATTAAAATTTTTTAATGCATTAAAAATTTTTAATGCTTTATCAAAACACCCTAAATTAAAACCCATTTTTTTTGTTAGCGTCACTTTTTAAACTCATAATAACTTTTTTGAAATAAAAATCATAATAATTTTAAAATATTCAACTCAACTAAAACGAAGAAATACTTTTGCAATATTAAAAAAATTGATAGACAAAAGAGAATGGAGGGAATATGAAATAAAAGCATTAAAAATTTGTTAAAACCAATTGCTAGGAAAAAAGTTTTATTTTCAATATATTAGAGGTGGAAATAACACCATTTTTATTTGAATAAAAAAATTTAAGCATTTTGCTCGCTTTTTTTAATTACTACATTTTTATTATTATCCAACCGTAATTAAAAATTCACTGTGCACATAAAATGTTATTTTGATGAATTCTGTATAATTTTGAATTCTAGTTAATTAAATGTAATACAATTATTGTAACTAATATTTTCTTAAAAACTACTCCCAAAGTATGACAATATAGAAAAATAATTATTGTGGACTGACATGTTAAAATCTCAAAAGCATAAGATGGTTTTAGGGTAGAAGTGGTATTTTAGCTTTTTAAGTAATAAATTATAAAGGCATGAGTCTAGAAATGTTTATTGCCATATAAGTCAGGTTGGCTCGGGTTTGGATAAGGCCATATTATTAAATATATATTTTTTGTTTAGGCTCAATTTGAAATATGAGCAAAAAATTTTGTTTAGCTTGGCTTAATAATATAAAATTATTGCTCGTAGTCTCATACTTGCACATATCCATCTAAATTTATGCACAAAAGGATTGTCCCTAGGTAAAAGAGATCGATTGTTACGTAAAAAAAGGTTGATTTCTATATAAAACAGAAATAGGTTGGGCTAATTTGGACATGACCAAAAATACAATGTCCAAGGCTCGATCCACTTTCAAAATGATTTATTGTTTGTTCAAGCTTATTTTTCGGATGTAATATTCTATCCAAGTCCTCTAATATATCATATTGGTTTCCGACCTTAGATAATGCCCTACCTTTGACAAGTCTGGTGAGTACCTTGCTCTTATATTTTATTTATTACTTTATATTTGTTTTATTAGTTCTTTGATTAAGTTGATGTCTTTGGACTCGTGATACTAAACTCAATTAAAAGCTTTAATAATATTCAAATAGACACACCTATTATATGGGTGGAAGAAAAACAAAATTACATAAAGTAGTTTTTACAATGAGTGAGCAATTTTAAGATACATATATTTTTCATTTAAAAACATATTTCATAAAAAAATTTTAAAGTTGGTAATACTTAATTTTATTATTTGATTTATGAATTTGTTTGATTTCTTTGTAAATTCATCAACTAGGTTGGTGTCACTTGACTTATGACACTAAACTTAATCATTTTATAATTAACTAGATTTCGACACCTTCACTTTAAATGAAAGAAAAATAATCTAAAGGAAAAAGAAATTAGGTAACGACATGTATTTTTTTTAAATGAGCATAAAATAAATAGAGGTAGTTTTTTTTTTTTAAATTAAATTACTAATATAATCATTTTAATATATGTTGTTTTTATTTTATAATTTTCTTTAATAGAGTTTAATACATGACATCAATTCTATTAGAGTTTTATATCTATATCTTTACTATTATAAAGGAAATGACTGAGTTAGTGTCATGAGTTAACTAAGCACTAACTCAGTTAATGAAATATCAAAAGATCAAATTAAAGTAATACAATAAATAAATGAAAACCTATGTATGATAAAAGTGATTTTCTAGAACAAAATAAAATTCACACACAAAAGTTACTTACGTAATTGAAAAACCACTTACTTTTAAAAACTTCACAACTACCCACTCTTTTAGGAAGCAACCTTATTTTTTCACCTTGAATTGGTCAAAATATGCGAAATTTTTTACTTTTCGTGGAGGATTAGATCCAGTGACTGGGGTCTATGGTTGATTGATATTGCACACCATCATTTAGCTATTGCAATTCTTTTCCTAATAGCGGGCCACATGTATAGGACCAACTGGGGCATTGGGCATGGCCTAAAAGATATTTTAAAGGCTCATAAAGGTCTATTTACGGGCCAATGGCATAATGGACTATATGAAGTCCTAACAACATCATGGCATGCTCAATTATCTCTTAACTTAGCTAAAAAAATGCACCTTAGGTATGGTCCCGTAAAACATGGCCATAACTAAAGTGCGTTTCCTCTTTGATAATGATCATAATAATATTTGTTAATGAGCCTAATATGATCATAATATTCTGCTGATTAACTTTATAAATTGTGGGACTACATAATATGCCCAAAATTGTATGACTACTATTTTCTCAAAATTCCATTTTGAAAAATGGTTAAAAAATGCCATATTATGTAGTCCCACAATTTTTGAAATTGCTCAGCACTTATCGGTTGAATAAGATGTTTTTGCTCAAGTGGAATCAGCAAATGTGGAAACTTATAGTATAAAAATAAGTTAACTAAGGAAGTTTTCATTGCTCGATGTCTTCTCTGAAAGGACTGAGTGCACTACTAGGAGTAGGGTTTACCTACAAAGAGTGAGACTAGGGAACTCTTAGAGTACAGTATGCGGGAACTCCTTTTTCTGCTCAACGAACCTTTTTTAATCTTATAAAACCTTTTTCGGACTTTACTTATATTGGTGCAAAAACAATTTTCTTGTGCAACCAGTGTATTATATTCATATCTTAATTAGAAGTTCCGAGATTGAGTTTTTTTTTATGTCTTACGTAGATAGAACAAACAATATTACTCTATCCCAAATCACATGAGCATTCATTACCAAGGGATACTCCAGTATCAATATTTAGTCATTTAAGGGGTTTTTATTAGTTTTAGTTTTAGTAGAAGCAGAAAATAAAATATATAGCTTCAAAGCTTGACTAACAAGCGCAAAACTTGATTTTGATAAAAAAGGGTGGTGCGCTAGCTGCAATCCTTCTAAAGTGCTAATTATTATAGTAAGAGGCCCTTTTCTTGCTCGTTAGCGCAAAATAATAGTCATACAATTTTGGGTATATTATGTAGTCCTACAATTTATAAAGTTGGTCAGCAAAATATTATGATCATATTAGGCTTATTAACAAATATTATTATGCTCATTATCAAAGGGGAAATGCACTTTAGTTATGGCCATGTTTAAATTGCATTATCCTGGAAATATTTATGCTTCTATTAGTTTTATGGTTCCTCCGAACACAGCTTACAATTTTCATCGTACTGTGCTCTCCAAAGAGCAATTCTTCTCAAAATATCAAAAGGTGCTGAGTTGGAATCCCATTTTAACTAAGGATTCTTGTGGTTTTGGAGGATCCAGCTACAGGAGAACCAGGAACGAAGAGCTTCCCCCCTCTGACTCTTTGGTCTTAAGAATGATTGACTGTCCTTCTCCAACCCTTACTGCCCAACCTGAGAGCGGACAATAAACCACATACTTTTTCACGAATACCTAAACCTTTCTTCTTCTCCAAAAAATTTTTTGTTTCATTAATTTTCTGTCACATGACTAGTTTTTTTTATCTACACTTAAGCATATTCTTTTCGTGGTTGGAATGGTAAGTTGTTTTTCAACAATACTAAGATATATTGCTTTTTTCCCCTTTTATTAAATCAGTACTCATTTTTTCTTTTTCTATATATTCAATTTTTTTTCCAAATGTTTGTTTTTGCATGTAAAATAATATAACTTTGTTATAAAAAAAATACTTAATTAAATTTTGTCATTAGTAAGTTTTGAACTTTGAGCATTACACTTGTAGACATTACTTTGTCATAGTCCCCTAATTAATTTTTTTTTGACCTTATAAGTCTACTAGAGTTTTTTAGCCTAGAACTTCTAAGATGAAGCAGCATTGATAATAAGGCATGTTTAAAAGATTAAAATGCATTAGAAGACTCTACTTGGTGGAAAAGGTTGGTATAGAGACTTAGTTGAATAATTAAAAAATATGTCAAACCGAGAAAGTGGAAGTAGTGTATAGAGTATTGAAAAATTGAAATTAAACATATACCTTGACTCAATTTGCCCATTTGAGTAAGGTTGAATGGCCAATTGAAGCAATCAGAGTCAAATTGATACTGATTTTGAAAGTCAAACCAAGTCAACCATAAACTAAACGACAACTTTCAAAATTAGAACCTTAGATGAGGTTAAAAAGTTAATTTGACCATACCATTCTTGAAGAAGGATTCAATGAAAGGCAACGTAAAATTTCAAGTGCGCTAGAGTTATGAAAGGCTTCATTAGAAGAAGTCAACAAAATTTCAAAGTCAAACTTGAATATAAGATAAAATGTTGACTTTCAAATTTGATGAGTTTGGTAATTTGGAATTTGAAATTGATTGCACCATAGCGAAATTAGACATAAAGAGAAAGTTAAGGTGGTGCAATTAAGCTTGGATCCATAAGAGACATTAGAAAATGAGTTCTTAGAGCTTAATCTAAGAAGCTTGAAAAAAATTCACATTTTTCGAAAGAATATAGTTAGGGAATATTTATGGTACACAAAGGAACATCCAGTTGAAAAATTTCAAGATTGGATAAGAATGAATTGGATGAGAAAACAAAACCTACAAGTTGGTAAATAGTTACATGATCCGACTGCATATCATTAATAATGTGACTAAGGTATTGCATGCTATTTTCTTTTTAGTTTAAAGGCATCAAGGACTTTACTCAAATAAAATATTTTGTGGACACTTGGCATCATCAAAATGCCTGCTTGATTTAACTATGTGGTATCACAAAACCATGGTAAAGATAAAAATTCAATTTTCTCAACACCCTGGCACCACCCACCCTTTATAAAGAATATGTTGCAATATTTTCTAACCCAAGTTGGCTATTCAATCTAAAAAAAAAAAAAAAAATTCTCTTTGAAAAACATTTAAAAAAGGAAAAAAACTAGGGAAAGCTTGGATTTAGAAAGCATTATTGGAATAATTTTTTTTTCTTGTTCTTGTTTTTTTGTTTTTGATTTATTTAATAACCATGCTTTGCCATGTCCATGCATATACTTTCTAGATCATGAACTTGTATCTTATGTCCATGCATTTTCATGTATTCTTATTTCATGAAATCAACTTATATTGATGATTCTATGCATTTCTTGTTGGCAATTTGATAATGTAATTATCACATTCTCTTGTGGATGATTCAGCTATGATAGATTTGACCATGATGTTGTGCTCGTTTTTTTGTCATCTATGATTTGACCTTAGTTGTTCTATTTGTAATAGAAAAAAAAAGAGATACTTTAGTTTAAATATATATTTTTAAGAGTTTGTTTAATTGAATTGATGCCTATAATTCCTTTCGTTAAGGATTATTTAATTATTAATTCAAGAATTTTTTTGCATTAAATGCATTACTTTTACTAAATAAAAAAAAGTAGTTCATTAAGTACATAGTTTTCTATAAGTATCACATTAGGCACCGAATAACATTTTTATTTTTTAAAAATAAAATTGACTTAACAGTTAACGGATTAACATATACTTATATCATTTAACATTTTTTCTTGAAAATTTTGTATTAAGCAAAATTCAATACGGATTATTAAACGCATTGAAAAATTAAATATTAAAAATTTTTAATGCATTAAAAATTTTTAATGTTTTATCAAAACACCCTAAATTGAAACCTTTTTTTTGTTAGCGTCACTTGTTAAACTCATAATAACTTTTTTGAAATAAAAATCATAATAATTTTAAAATATTCAACTCAACTAAAAGGAAGAAATACTTTTGCAATATTAAAAAAACTAATAGACAAAAGAGAATGGAGGGAATCTGAAATAAAAGCATTAAAAATTTGTTAAAACAAATTGCTAAGAGAAAAAGTTTTACTTTCAATATATTAGAGGTGGAAATAACACTATTTTTATTTGAATAAAAAAATGTAAGCATTTTGCACGCTTTTTTTATTACTACATTTTTACTATTATCCAACCGTAATTAAAAATTCATTGCGCACATAAAATATTATTTTGATGAATTTTATATAATTTTGAATTCTAATTAATTAACTGTAATACAATATTGTAACTAATATTTTCTTAAAAACTACTCCCAAAGTATGACAACATAGACAAATAATTATTATGGACGAACATGTCAAAATCTCACAAGCATAAGATGTTTTAGGGTAGAAGTGGTATTATAGCTTTTTAAATAATAAAAATTTAAAACGTGTAAGGCTAGAAATGTTTATAGCCATATGAGTTAGGTTGGCTCGGGTTTGGATAAGGCCATATTATTAAATATTTTTTTGTTTAGGCTTAATTTGAAATATGAGCGAAAAATTTTGTTTAGCTTGGCTTAATAATATAAAATCATTGCTCATAGTCTCATACTTGTACATATCCATCTAAATTTATACACAAAAGGATCATCCCTAGGTAAAAGAGATCGATTGCTATGTAAAAAAAGGTTGATCTCTATATAAAAAGGAAATAGGTTGGGCTAGATTGGACATGACCAAAAGTACAATGTCCAAGGCTCGATCCACTTTCAAAATGATTTATGGTTTGTTCAAGCTTATTTTTCGGATGTAATATTCTATCCAAGTCCTCTAATATAATATATTGGTTTCCGAGCTTAGATAATAGCCCTACCTTTGATAAGTCTGGTGAGTACCTTGCTCTTATATTTTATTTATTACTTCATATTTGTTTTATTGGTTCTTTGATTAAGTTGATGTCTTTGGACTTGTGACACTAAACTCAATTAAAAGCTTTAATAATATTTGAGTCGACACACCTATTATATGGGTGGAAGAAAAACAAAGTTATATATAGTAGTTTTTAAAATGAGTGAGCAATTTTAAGATACGTATAGGTTTCATTTAAAAACATATTTCATAAAAAAATTTTTAAAGTTGGTAATACTTAATTTTATTATTTCATTAATGAATTTGTTTGATTTCTTTGTAAATTTATCAACTAGGTTGGTGTCACTTGACTTATGACACTAAACTTAATCATTTTATAATTAACTAGATTTTTACACATTCACTTTAAGTGAAAGAAAAATGTGCTAAAAAATTAAAATGTGAGAAAATAATTTGAAGGAAAAAGAAATTAGGTAACGACATGTAGTGTTTTTTTTTAAATGAGCATTAAATACATAGAGGTAGTTTTTTTTTTTTAAAATTAAATTACTAATACAATCATTTTAATATATGTTATTTTTATTTTCTAATTTTCTTTAATAGAGTTTAATACATGACATTAATTCAATTAGAGTTATATATATATACCTTTACTATTATAAAGGAAATGACTTAGTTGGTGTCACAAGTTAACTAAGCACTAACTCGGTTGATGAAATATCAAAAGATCAAATTAAAGTAACACAATAAATAAATGAAAATCTATCTATGATAAAAGTGATTTTCTAGAACAAAACAAAATTCACACGCAAAAGTTACTTATGTAAGTGAAAAACCACTTACTTTTCAAAACTTCACAACTACCCACTCATTTATTCTTCTCCAGAAAATTTTTTGTTTTATTAATTTTCTATCACGTGACTAGTTTTTTTTTTTTTTAATTTTTATCTACACTTAAGCATATTCTTTTCGTGGTTGGAATGGTAAGTTGTTTTTCAACAATACTCAGATATATTGCTTTTTTCCGCTTTTATTAAATCAATACTCTTTTTTTTTCTCTTTTTATATATTTAATTTGTTTTTTCAAATGTTTGTTTTTGCATGTAAAATAATGTCACTTTGTTATAAAAAATACTTAATTAAATTTTGTCATTGGTAAGTTTCGAACTTTGAGCATTACACTAGACAATATTCAATCATAGTCCCCTAATTAATTTTTTCCCGACCTTATAAGTCTAATAGAGTTTTTTACCCTAGAACTTCTAAGATGAAGCATCATTGATAATAAGGCATGTTTAAAAGATTAAAATGTATTAGAAGACTCTACTTGGTGGAAAAGGTTGGTATAGAGACTTAGTTGAATAATTAAATAATATGTCACACCAAGAAAGTGGAAGTAGTGTATAGAGCATTGAAAAATTGAAATTAGACATATACCTTGACTCAATTTGCCCATCTGAGTAAGGTGGAGTGGCCAATTGAAGTAATCATAGTCAAATTGACACTGATTTTGAAAGTCAAACCAAGTCAACCATAAACTAAATGAAAACTTTCAAAATTAGAACCTTAGATAAGGTCAAAAAGTTAATTTGACCATACCATTCCTGAATAAGGATTCAATGAAAGGAAAAGTAAAATTTCAAGTGCACTAGAGTTATGAAAGGCTTTGTTGGAAGAAGTAAACAAAATTTCAAAGTCAAACTTGAATATAAGATAAAAGGTTGACTTTCAAATTTAATGAGTTTAGTAATTTGGAATTTAAAATGATTGCACCATAGTGAAATTAGACATAAAGAGAAAGTTAAGGTGGTGCAATTAAGCTTGGATCCATAAGAGACATTAGAAAATGAGTTCTTAGAGCTTAATCTAAGAAGCTTGAAAAAAATTCACATTTTTCGAAAGAATATAGTTAGAGAATATTTATAGAACACAAAGGAATATTTAGTTGAAAAATTTCAAGATCGGATAAGAATAAATTGGATAAGAAAACAAAACCTATAAGTTGGTACATAGTTACATGGTCCGGCTGCATATCATTAATAATGTGACTAAGGTATTGCATGCTTTTTCCTTTTTAGTTTAAAGGCATCAAGGACTTTACTCAAATAAGATATTTTGTGGACACTTGGCATCATCAAAATGCCTTCTTGATTTAATTATGTGGTGTCACAAAACCATGATAAAGATACAAATTCAATTCTCTCAAAACCCTAATGCCACCCACCCTTATAAAGAATATGTTGCAATCTTTTCTAACCCAAGTTGGCTATTCAATCTAAAAAAAAAAAAAATTCTCTTTGGAAAAAATTCAAACAAGGAAAAAAACCTAAGGAAAGCTTGGATTTAAAAAGCATTGTTGGTATAATTTCTTTTTTTTTTCTTGTTCTTGTTCTTTTGTTTTTGATTTATTTAATAACCATGCTTTGCCATGTCCATGCATATAATTTCTCGATCATGCACTTGTATCTTATGTCCATGCATTTTCATGTATTCTTATTTCATGAAATCAACTTATATTGATGATTCTATGCATTTCTTGTTGGCAATTTGATAATGTGATTATCACATTCTCTTGTGGATGATTCAGCTATGAGGGATTTGACCATGATGTTATTCTTTTTTATCATCTTGATGATTTGACCTTAGTTAGATACATGTTGGATGAAATGTAAAGTATGAAGTTAGTTGTTCTTTTAAGATAATTCGACCATGCTACAATTTTCTCATTATCTAATGCATTTTTCCTTTGGTTTATGATTTATATGTTGTTCACTATATGTTGATCCATATCTTGATGATTGATGATAAAAAACGTTCTCCCTTATAGCATAAGATAATTTGGCCATGGTGAAAAAAATGCTATGATGTTGTGTTTATTTTGCATTGATGACTTGAATAAGTTTACTAAGGATCTGTTTGGATCGTCAGTCAGATTAGTTCCAGTGAAATTAAAAACAATGATAGCAGTGAGACTAGTTAATGTAGCAGTGACTTTGGGTATTATACTGTTGAGATAAAAATCAACGATTGGAATGTGTTAGCATTCAATTAAACGGTGGCACGAGATGAGAATAAAAAATAACCATTAAGACATTTGATTAAAATGTTTGCATATATATATATATAAAATAAATTATTGAATTTATATTTATAGTAAATAATAAATATAAATAAAATTATATTATGGTTAAATAAGAATGAAATATTATTAAAATCATATTTATATTAAATAATAAAATATATATTTACTAAATATTAATTAAAATTGTATTAAAAAATTAATAAAAAATAAAAATTGGGAGGGTAAATAGGGGTTTTCCCTCCGTTAGAGGTTTGGTTGTGGACTTGACCCCAACACCTCTAATCTAACTGGAGCGGTCGTTGGAGATTACATCTTTGCTGGAGGTGCGATGAAATCCAAATAGAACATAAGTGTTTGATGAAATGAGGCTATGTTGTTTGTTTATTTTTCTTGTTAGAGTTAGCTATAATGATGCCATGAGAATGATCTTATGTTGGCATTTTTATTGTCTGATTAGTTTACTGCATGTTTAATAATATGCTTGCTTACTTGTTTAAGTGCTAAATGTTGATTTTTAAAACCCTTGCAAGATTAGGCCATAGTTGAATCAATTAATGAGCCAACTTTGGCCTATTGTTTTAGTATAATTTTTTCCATGAACTTCGACATATTACACTTAATTAGGTTTAGATTAAATTCTAGTTAGGGCCACAATAAGTAAAATTGGTTTTGAGTTGAAAAACATTAAGCTTGTTTATGAGCCTTGCATGTTATGGGAATGGTTGCCTACTTTTGGGGAGCCCTAATTAAGAGGCATTTCAATGTCTCAATAATGTTAGAAGATGTCTTAAGAAGATGTGAAAAATGATCACAAGTTAGAGAGCATTCGGATGCTCTATGGTTTCATTAAAATTTTGAATTAGTTTGGTTTCATGTAGCTATTACATTAGTTGAGTGCCAATTCATTTAGGCTTAACTTAGTCTTATTAGCATGTCATTATTGGGTTTTAATGAAGTCATAGAAAGCCATTAGCAAATGTAGCAACATTTAGAATGATCATGCATGAAAAAATCATCCTTTACCTTATTTTCAGCTATGACAAGCAGCAGAAAGTTAAGTTGTAAAAATATTTTCAATTAAATCATTTTTTGTGGAAATATTTTGGTATTTTCCCTTAAAGTATCTTAAGTTAACTTTCCAAGAGCTATCATACGCAACTTTTCAAGTCTATCTGCATGAGTTATGAATTTTTCTTCACTCTTTATTTGGTATACCTAAATTCAGCGATTAGAGTATATGATGTCCCATTTTGACCCATCAAATGGTTTTTTTAAAGTTTTCAAGCAGTTTTACATTAAAGTACATTGGATTAGATTTCCAAATATATATTGCACAATTTTGATAAAGTTTGTAGCAAATTTTTATAGTTCTCTATGCGAATCCTTTGTATTCTACAACCAGACTTAATTGCAAAAATATTTTCACCCTTTTATTTTTTTTTGAAAATTTTACATTATCAAGTTACCTTTCGAAAGGTGTATGATTCAAGATTTTTGGAGTTCGTTTGAGTAAGAAATAAATTCAGAAAACATGATTTCAAGAAAGGTCATAGTTAGAGATTTCCATGTTCTCATTTTTCAAGGTGTTTGGACATTTCAGAATGAGCATCGATTTGCATTGGGTGGTCGAGAGGCATTCATAGGTAATCAAAGGTTTGTATAAAGGCTTACATTTTCCTTAAAAACTAATTTAAGTTTCTTTTTCCTAAATTTCTTTTTTATTTCAACTCTAGTTTCACATTTTTTTCTTAAACTTAAGAAAAATGTTTTGTTTTTAACCTTTTTTTCTAAAAATTTTTTACAAAAAATTAAATTTTCTCTCCCATTTTTAGATTTTGTTCGATTTCACTAAAACTTTTATACCTTGACCACAATTTAACTTTAAAGTCTATCTCTAAGCTATTAATAAGTTATTCCCTTAAGTAATCAAAGTTTTTTAAAAGATAATTCTAAATTGGCCTTATTTTATTGTCCTTTCTTATGTTGTGAATAATGCTATATGAGTGATATGTTACGTTTAATATTTATTACATGTATATATGAAATGACATAAATGCATTCATGAACATTTGATATTTGTTCTTTTAAATAAATTAAGGGTTTATCAAGTCTTTTTTGATTCCATTAGAAAATATGTTGATATAAGTGCTCAATCCAAAAATATTCTTTTCAAATGTCGAACCTGATAAAATAGTTTTAAAATAAAATTTTGCATTTTGCAAAACTCCAAAAAGCATGAAAAATTTTAAGTTTAGAAAACTATGTTATTTATTTAAAATTCATTAGCATTTAAAGGCAATTATGATTAAATATCATAATTAAAACTAAGAAACTCGAACTTAAGAGAATATAAAGGTAAATGGTACCAATTTATCTTTTCCTATGCGTAATCGTATCTTAAACCCAGTTTTTACTCTAGTTTTCAACGTAGACAAAAAAATCCTTTTGAATAAATTTTTAAAATTTAAAGGGACTAGTTTTAATAAGTGTCCTATCGCACTTAGCTTAGAAATATTGACGACGACTTCATTATCTCAGTTATTTCATAATAGCAAAACAATAAAAAGTTAGACAATCGATTAATTCCCACGATGGATTTCTATCCTAAACAATATTAATTTTCCTACTGTGATGTGCTGAGATTTGCATCCAAGACATGTTCCGACAACACTGGCTCTGAATATCTGTAAAGTTAGAAAATTTATGAACTTTATTTTTCATAGATTGATTAGTGGGTCAATTGAGTTTAAGTATTTAAACTA
>JBBYHM010000026.1:16294576-16320315 GCA_038381775.1 Adansonia rubrostipa
GGGTTCGGGTTCATTTTGCCACCTCTAACTAACATCTTTCCACATCAACAATCAGATGCATTAGGCATGCCCCTTTTTGTATTTATTACTAATCAAAAAAATATCAATTTTATTTGTTCTTACATTTGAAATATTACCCCACAATAAAAGTAACCACTCTTTCTTGTATTCGTGTTATATTATTATCGTGTATTCATGTTATAAATGAACTCATAAATCTGAATTTGTGTAGGTAAGCCTTTTTTTTCCCGCTATATAAAACGAATTATTATGCCATAAAGAAATAAATAAAAAAATAAATCAATGAAAATAAATTTATATATTCGTCTTATATTCATATATTTTATCATGTCATAATTGTATTTAAAGTATTTATATTTGTACAAATTTTTATAACCAAAAAAATGAGATATTGTTATGTAATATGCTATTACAAGTTGCCAATTACTTTTTTATGACATAAAAATATTCAACAATAAACTTATAAAGATCTCAAACCATTTGATCCTTATGGTTCTCATTCAAATAGTTCTCAATTTACTCTTCACAAAAACACATCCAATATGGGACAATACCTTTTATTCCATAAATAAAAATTCATGGCTACTTTCTTCAATTGGAACTTTCCAACCATTATGATTAATCAAACGTGCAATAACCTTGAATTGCATCTTCCTATCAATTTTAGATACAATAATATGAAAACATGAATATAATATGATTATAATGTATACAAATAACATGAATACAATATTAATATACAAACGATGAAATCTGTTCTCAATCTTGTATACGTATATATCCACTGTCTCTTGAGCCCTTATCACTCACAGAAAGTAAGCAATATGTTCTTGTAAAGTGCTAAGATATCTGGGAATTTGTCTAAAAGCAAGTTGAAGAGGTTGTCTGAGTGCGAGGCAACGCTAATATCAGACAATCTAATGGAGTTTCCTGATGAAGGAATCCATAATTATACCAAGTCACAGATGTAAGAATCAGGACCTCAAGTTTCAAACGTTGTTAGATAAAGTCTTGACGTCTCCAACAATGATGAGCAACTTCAGGTCGTAACTGTGAAATTGAGACATGTTATAAAGTTTTTTTTTTTTTTTCACTTGAATCCAATATTTAATTCTCTTTGTTCATCTAATCATTTTTAAAAAATAGTATTCAACAAGTTTAAAATTCGAATCTTAATATTTACAATCTCTTCTCTTACCCCAAATCAAGACCTCCTTTATACAAAATTTTTTTTTGTCTCTGATTAATTAGTCTTCTTATTTTTTTATTATAGCATGACGGGTACTTGAAGTAATTTTAAATTTTTAAATATCCAAACTTGATCCAACCGATTTAATTCGTGAACAAATTTGGTATAGTAATTTGATAAGTCTACGCTCAATTGATCTAAAAGCCCGTTTCACTATCGAAAACATATTAAAATATTAAAAAATTATTTTATATTAATAATCATATATTTTTATAATTAAATTTAAATAAAAATTATTTTTATTAACAAATAATAATTTAAATTAAGTCAAGTCAAATCAATTTGAATTAAAAAAATTTTATCCATACTCAAATCTAATAAAGACCGCATCCAACCTCTAGATGGGTTTAGTTTTTTATTTTTTCCTATTAAGATTTACTGCTTTTAGAGTGTACTTATTGTGCATGGGTTGCAATCTTTTTCAAGTGCCACCAGGATTCGAAGAGCTGGGAAATATTCGTTTCGTATTATTCCATTAATTGAATTATGGATGGCAGTAAGGTTTTGATTGTGGGAAGAAAACATGTCTTTAAGTAACTTTGGAAAAGGTTGGATCCCAAACTCAATAGGTAATTAAGTTGCAAACGGTACCTCCAAGCCTTGGATCTGAAGCCTCCCTTCGCTTAGGAAATGAGATGAATACACTGTGTAATCTGCAATATATTCTCCACTACTCAGCTGATTTTAGCGACGGAAACTACAACATCCATACTCAAACGACGGTTAAAGATGCCGGGTGTAATTATGAGTTCAGTTAATTTAGGCAAGTTGTATTTTCTAGACCTAGCTATGTTGCTCGAATCCAGATTCATATTCAATACAGATAATTAATTTTTAAAATTTTAATATCTTTAGGTTTCATTTGGATGAAAACAAGATTGAAAACAAAGTTGGCGGTGAGATATTGTAGCGATAAGATTAAAATCAATATTTAGATATATTATCTGAATGCAAATACAACAGTAGTGGTCAAATTAGAATGAAAATAACTACTAATAGAATTAATGTAAGACATTATTAATAAATTATATATACCTATTACCATTTAAAAATTTAACATATATTATTTTATATATTTATTTAAAGATTTGAATTAATTAACAAATTTTTGTATAAGTGTATAAATTTATTTATTGTATCAAATGAATAAATAATTTAAATTTTTCAATAAATAAAATAAAAATAAAAACTTATCACTTTATAAATAATTTAAAATTTTTCAAATGACACTTGTAATAACGGTATAACACTTGCTGGTGGATTCTTGAGTCGAATAACATTGCATCAACATCTTAAGCTAACTTTGTAATGTGATCAACACAACGCTTACCATCTCTGAAAAAAGAAAAATCTTTTAATATAATAAGAATTCAAATGAAAATTACATGCATAAAATAACTTGCTCGTGTCAAATGGATCCAAGGCAAAATTCTTATATAAAGCATTGGAGTAAATTAAGTATCCTTCCAATAGAGTTCGAACTATCTATGGTATTAGGAATCGAAATTAAGATTATTAAATCCATCCTCTTTACACATTGGATTGAACCATCCTCTAAACAGTTTGCTTTAAAATAAAATTTATCATTACATCGTAAATACATAACAATAACTTGTTCCTACCCGTTAAACTTAATTAAGGGTTGAATTTCTATTATTCATGTCTAATAGTAATAATTAATTAATTAATCTCCACTCAAACCGACCTACTTAATGCATTCAAAATTCCACGTACAGAACACTCTCCCAAATATTAATCCTTAATTATTAGAAAAATAAATAAAATCATTTTCTTACTAAAAAACTCCAAATTTGCTTTGAATATATTAATATCAATTACTTAGGAAAAAGATATATAAATCTATTATCGTTGAATATTCTTTGAATAAACTGCTTCCCCCAAACACTTATCAAATATGAGGTGGAAACTAATGTCCACTAAATAATGTTTTTAAGTCCAATACCAAAGGATCAAAAGGGATCAACTTTAAAACATCAACCATCAGACTACTTAAATCACGCCAAGATACTAAAAAAATAAAAGGGTGAGCTTTGATGTGACATTATCCTCGCCTATGTTATTGTTACCTGAACTCATTTATCTTTTTTTTTTTTCTAAATTACCCATATCCAAAATGAAGAAACCTATGTCCAACACATGTTTGAACATATACATATATATATATATGTTATGATCCTCCAAATATGGAAAAAAATTAAAAATTTGAATATACCCGTATTGAATACATATATATAATATTCATCGTAGCTTCAGGTAACATAGATCTTAACAATTTGGAGCCAATAATGTTAATATGAAATCCGAACAACATTTTAAGTCTCATACTAAATGTAGAAAGTAAAATCCACAACAACAAAATGATGGCAAGTTATATGAGTTTCTTTAGTCAGAAGCAAAAGCAACCACTGAGACAACTTCCCTAGACAATCCGCTCCAACTCCCTCGCATAACTAAGAGTTTGGTTGATCGGTTGTAGGGATGGGATCTCCTTAAATGGTGCAGATTCTTTTGCCTTTTGGAAAAACACAGATCCATTCTTCACTTCCCACTCAGGATGCTCCTGCAATCACAGGAACAGGTCCAAGTAAGCTTTGCTATGTTATTCGGACTTAGACGCGAGTGTTGAACACAGAGATATTTCCTGACATAGGTATATTCAATTTTTTCCTAGAGTTCCATGTATTGGAGGGTTCTTATAAGATCATATTCTTATACTCATGTCCAAATATGTGCCGCACTTGAATGCCAGACACTAATACTTCAAGAAAAATGAAGAGTCACAGCAACATAAAAACTTTATATGCCAAAGCCCTTAACAAATTTATTATTATTATTATTTTTATTATTATTATTATTTTATCAAAGTCTGTTGATGCCAATTCACATCTCTATGGCTTCATGTTGATCAACACTTCCGCTAACAACCGGTTGCTGTTATAAAGGCATGGAGGCTCTTACATAAATGCTTACCTCTTTGATGTATTCCAACACTTCTTGATCAGATGAGAAAAGTAACATCTGGCGGGCATCATTAATCGAAAGATAGTCATATGCCTTCTCACTGCATCCGGCTATTTCATCCCTGAAGATGACAAGTTATGAATAAATAATGAGCATTAAGCAATAAACAAGAATACATCATAGGGCAGATTCTTCTGTCACTTAAAAGAAACAGATGAACATGCAAGCGCAACCAACAAGAAACTCCCAGGCGGTGAAAAATGTGGTACCATTAGCACCGATGTTATAGAGTCGTCATTAAGGAACTTAGTTTCAAAATAATTGCAAATAAAACCATAAATTACACGAGAGTTTGCTGTGTTTTGATAATTTTTATCCTACAAACTATTATCATACATCAAAGACAACTGCTTACCTCACTGTTTTTGCCAAGAGATCCATGAAATTAACGTAAGTTTCATGAGGAGCAGTCTGTCTAGCACTCAAGACACGATTGTAAGCCCCTTCCATAAACGATTGCTCCAGCTCCACAGCATGCTTGATGCAAGGGTTCTCCACAGCAGTGGCTGAAAGTAGTTCCAGTTCAGTATGGAACTCAGCAATTCTGTTCTGGACAAGAAGTCTCAAGAGATTAAGACCTAAAATCAGGTACTCTTGCGGAGATAGTGGAAGACTGCTACTGCTCCATCGAGAGAAAAGTAAAATCATTACCATCACTTCCTTAAAGTAAATAATAGAGGCTTATCCATAAGAAATTAATTAGCACATATAAGTACAGACACTGTAAAGAGTGGAAGTTTACTTCAGACAGTTTGTTCACGAGGCACAAGTTTAACAAATCCAATACCAACATGCTCATACAAGATACAACATCCATTTTAATTTCTTTAAGTATTAAAAGTCTTACAAAAAAGGAGATTTGTCATCGAAATGCCAAGCTAGGAATCACAAATAGCATGAAATCTATTCACTCAAACTTTAGATCCATATAACTAATTATATAGTGAAGTGGCACAAGTAAACTAAAGAAGGAAATATCAACAACCAGGAAATATTTAGACGTGGCTACAAAATGCAATTCCTATACAGAACATCCTAGACGATCTGAAGTGTAAAAGACCTCCTTTCCATATGTTTCCCCATACAATAATAAATGTGCAAGAGTTTGAAGCACAGAATTTGGATAGCGGAAAATAAACTTAATTAAGGGTCCTGCAAATGAGATCAGGAAACAGGGGATAAGTCATACAATTATTCTTCATGAAACTAGGCAGCATTATTGAATGCTTGTGCCTAGCATATTCATAAAAAAAAAAAAAAAAAGCTATTCTCGGAGTAATCAATGTAGATCTGATCCAGATACTACCTTAGAATTAACATTTACAAGCAACAGATTCCCTTATTTGTATTAAAGAAGATGCTGGCCATCAGGACTGTCTTTGATAATATGTACGCTTTTAGGCCTAGTGGCACATTTAACTCCAAAAGCATTGAACATACACATTGAAAAAAGTTCTTCAATTTTTTCTGTCATTGACTTCATCACAAAATTGAGACCTACAAGTCCTTCTGAATTATAAAAGCTTTCTAAGTTTTTGTTTCTAATCAGAAGAATTCTTATCCATGCTTTATGAATAGGTAAGCAGAGCTTTATAGAATGCACCTCTTATATATTCATCTCACTTACACACCTAGAGAAAAAGCAGTGGTAGTTATATCAACAAGAAGAAGAAAAAGAAAACTAAGCCTAGAAAGAAAATTATACATACAGGACGATACCAACGCCAAGGTAATGAGACATAATTCCCAAACTACAGAGCAAAACGTTAAGCATAACTATGAGAGATAAGCAACTAACCCAGCATCTGTATAATAGGGCTTCAACTGGAAGAAATCCCTCTCAAAGGCATCTTGATCCTCAAGCTTAACACTGAGGACAACAGCATGCTCATAAATTTCCCCTGAAGTTGTCAGTGAAAGAAAAAGGATAATCAAACAATGGATAATTTATAATCTTCGAACATGCAGAGACTCAAATTCTTATTTCTATTCAAATGGGTTAAAACAACTTAATATAGAAGCTGCAACACACTCAAATGTTTAAGCACATCCATTCACCAAAAAGGAAGCTTAATGATCACAAAAAGGAAAGAAACGACCTTATATGTTCCTAATCATATTTGAGATTTAGTCATGGCTTTCATGGTAGTCCTCACAAGTCACCAATCATGAAGTTCTTCAATGCCCTTTTTCTAAAACCACTTTACATTTAGTCTTTTGTGAATGAAGCCTCATCTAATACGTTACAACATATATAGTGTTGGGGTCCTTTTCATATATCATCCTTCAAAATATGTAAAAGCTAGTGCTTTAATTGAAGATGGACCATCATACAAATGAAATAAAATGACAAAAAAAAAAAAAAAAGACACATTGAATTGAGTCAGAAGCATTACTTGCTAACAGCAATTCGTTAACAGCATTAGGTGTATTTTCGAATAGCGGAGGAAGGCTCCTGAACTTTGTCAGCAACACCTGCAATAATAAAACCCAAATTACTTGAGTAGCATTTCTATATAAAACAATTCGAAGACTAACGAAAAATACTACCTAGCAAAAAACCAAAAAGATTTGTTTATCGCATTCCTCTAGTTCTAACCCATCAATTTCATCGACCCAATTTTCAAGCTCAGAGATAACTACTTCATAATTCAAACATCCAACACAAAACACCTAAATTCCAAAACCATAAAACATCAACCCTCCAGAGACATTGACAGTCTACAACATGGGCTCGATCTTCTCGAAATGAAAAAAAGACAAAAACCCTAGAACTTCCCCCCCCCCCCCCAAAAAAGAGAGATTAGAGTTTGAACAGGTTCAAAAACCTTGAGTTGAGAAAGGAGATCTGCGCAGGAATCGTAATCTTTTCTGATGAATGCAGCTTTGAATCGCTCGAATAGCTGCGACACTTCGGTTAGCTGTGGATCCATACCTCTCTCACTCGCGAGCTTTCGTGTTGCTCAAACAATGGAATTTTTTTATTTTTTTTTACTACTTTCACTTAAACAGCCGCCTATTGCAAAATAGAAAAGGGGAAAGGAAATCCCATTTTCTTTTAAATATTAACTTAATCTTGTAATTTAATTCGATTTTTAATTTGTTATTTAAAATATTTTTAAAGTATAACGTCAAATTTCTCACCGCGCGCTAGACCATGACTTCCAAACGAGTGTGTCAAGGCTCGATTGAATCTAAATTAGTCGTAAATAGATATTAGACCTCATAATTCATGTCATGATATCATATTTTTTATTTAATATACAAATATAATTATTTAATATAATACGATTATTTAATATACAAACATGATATAATTAATTAATCGTATCAAATATTTAAATACGAACACAACATAATTTATATTCGTATTATACGCAACACGGTACGATTATGACACGATTAAAATTAATCTGTTTATATCTAATATGACACGATATGATTATAACACGAATAACATGATTAATACGAATTACATGAAAACACGATTAAGATACAATTACACGAAAACACGATTAGGACACGAATTAACACAAATATTGTCAACCAGTCTACCAATTAACTTCTTTTTTCCTCCGTTTTCAAACTATTTTACTTTTTAACTATTTCTTCACAAATTATAAATTATAATTCACATCATTAAGAGCCATAATTTTAAAATATTTAAAAAAAATTGTTAAAATTAATGTAGTAGCTTATTAACATTAATTAATACTTCTTATTTTTCAATTACTAATTTACTATTTACTACAAATAATAATGATTTAGTAGCATACTACAAATGTATAATCATCTTAATAATTTAATATGATATTTAAATTACGAAATATGTTTTACTATTAATTAATAAGATTGAGCCTATACTTGAATTAGTTTATAAGGTAATGATATATTATTCTTGTATTTATATTATATAACATTTAAGTAATTATTTATAAATTATAATCATAATATATTAAAAATTGTATGAACAAATCATATTGGTTATATTTAACATTTATCTTAACAATTATATTATTACTAATAACTAAAGTAAAATAGATATTAATTAAATGCTTAAAATAGTTTTTATATATTAAATAAGTTTTTTAATTAAAAGTTTAAAATAATATTTATAGGTTATATATATATATTATATAATTATATTGAAAATTAAAGTGTTTTATATATAAATTTGTTAATTTAAACGTGTCTACCCGTTTATGATACGTTAAACGTGTTAACAGATATAATAGATATAATTATACGTTTACGACATAATTAATTAAACGTGTCTTAATCATGTAAACGGATAGATATAACACGATTACACGCTTACGACATGATTAATTAATCGTGTCGTAACCATGTCTTACACGTGTTATACGTGTTGACATAATTATGACATGAAACACAATTCTATCAAACCCATACACGATTAAAATGTGTCATACCCGTGTTATGTTTTATTGTTGTGTCAAAAATTGCCAGGCCTAATGTGTATTTAGCTAGAGGTGGCAAAATGAACCCGAACCTGAAAATCTATCCAAAAAAATTCAAGCTCGAATCCGAAACGAACTCGATTTGACTAAAAAGTAAGTGGCCCGAGCCTGAAAAAACTCGAACCCGAAATGGCCCGAGCCCTAAATAGCCCAAATCCGAAAGAACCTGAACCCGAAATAGGCTAAACCCGAAATGACCCAAATCCGAAAGAACTCGAACTCGAGCCCAACCCGAACCGAACTCGAATTTAATACTAAAAATAAATATGAAGAAATTATAATTATATAATTTTTAATAAATCAAAAAATTTAATTATGAATTTTATTTTAATATTCTTTTAATAATTTAATTAAATATTAAAAAATTAATTTATATTTTAAATATAATTAAACTTGCTCATGGGCCGCTAAATTTTTTTAAAATCTCAAGCCCAGGCCCTTATTTAACGTGCCCAGACCTCCCTATTAAAACGAGAATTACTGTTTATTAGATTAAAGAATATTTTTTATTAATATTATATATTTTTATAATTAAATTTAAATAAAATATATTAATTTAAAATTATCGTTTTGAGTCCGGTCTGACTAGTCTAATATAAAAATATGAGAACTTGGGTCCAGACCCAATTGAGCCGGGTGGATAGCCCGACCCTTGAACAAGTCTATATATGATAAAATATTAATTTATTAAAAAGTAAATCATATTATTAGCTTAAAAATCATTATCAATAAAATATAGTATCTCTTTATCACATTTTCTTTAATTTTATTAGTTAAACTTATTAAATATCGAAAGTTTATGTATGTTAGCAGTAAAAATTTAAATACTTCTCTGAATATTATTATTATTATTATTATTATTATTATTACTATTATTATTATTTGTAATAGTAATTAGAATTTGATAATAGTATAGCAAAATAATAAGATAAATTAAAAAATATGAAAGCCATAATAGATAGTACTATATCAAAAATAAATTAAATATTAAATATTAAATATTAAATATTAATAACATATTTAATTTAATTAAATATTAAAAATTTAATTTATATTTTATAAATGATTAAACTTGTTTATAGGTCAGGCCGAGTTATAACCTAATTTTTTTTTAAATTCTAAGCTCAACCCTTATTTAACGTGCCCAAACTTGCCTATTAAAGCTAAAATTACTATTTATCATATTAAAGAATATTTTTTTATTAATATTATATATTTTTATAATTAAATTTAAATAAAATATATTAATTTAAAATTACTGTTTTGAGTCCGGTCGGGTTAGTCTAATATAAAAATATGAGAACCCAAACCCAAGCTCAATTGGGTCAGGTAGGTTGCCCAACTCTTGAGTAAGTCTATATATGATAAAATAATAATTTATCGAAAAGTAAATCATATTATGAGCTTTGAAAACGTTATCGATAAAGTTTATTATTGATTTATTATATTTTTTTAAATTTAATTAGTTAAACTCATTAACTATTGAGAGTTTATATATGTTAGTTGTAAAAGTTTAAATACTTATTTGAATATTTTTCTTATTATTATTATTATTATTATTATTATTATTATTATTATTTCTTCAAGTAAGGATAATTAGAGTCTGATAATAGTATAACAAAATAATAAGATAAATTAAAAAGTATGGAAGCCATAATAGATAATACCATATAAAAAATTAGTCAAATATTAAATATTAATACCATATATAATTTAATTAAACATTAAGAACTTAATTTATATTTTATATGTGATTAAACCTGCTTATAGGTTGGGCCGAACTGCGGCCTGAATTTTTTTAAAATCTCAAGCCTAGGCCCTTGTTTAATGTGCCTAGATCCGCTTGTTCAAGCTAAAATTATTGTTCATCACATTAAAGAATATTTTTTATTAATATTTATATATTTTATAATTAAATTCAAATAAAATATATGTTATTTTAATTTAAAATCACTGTTTCGAGTCGGGTCAGACTCGTCTGAAACAAAAATATGAGAGCTCGAGCCCAGGCCCATTTGGTCCTAGTGGGTAGCTCGATCTTTGAGCAGGCCTATATATGATAAGACAATAACTTATCGAAACTAAATTATATCACGAGCTTTGAAAGCATTGTCAATAAAGTATATTATCCATTTATCATTTTTTTTTATTTTAATTAGTTAAACTCATTAAATATTGAGAGTTTATGCATGTTAGTAATAAAATTTTAAATTTTTCTTTGATTATTATTATTATTATTATTATTATTATTATTATTTCAAGAAATGATAATTAAAATTTGATAATAATATAACAAAGTAATAAAATAAATTAAAAAATATAAAAGCCATAATAGATAATACCAGTTAGTTGATTTAGATGATAATTGGTACTTATTTAAAATAAAGTTTTCTTTAAAAACTACATAAAGAAAAATGACATCCATAAAGTGCTAAACAATGAAATTAGTTACTTTGGCCCTACAGAGAAATAATTAATTTTATAAAATGATTAAAGGATAAAACAATATAGCATCAAAGTTAAATTTTCTTTGGCCTACAAATATAGATTATTTAAGTTTGGTGTTTTAAATTTATTATTTTATCATTAAAGTTGTGTAAATTTATATGCATGATGCACTTCTACTCACAAGAAGGTATGGATTTATATTTAAATATAAAGTATTTTATTTAATTAAAGTATAGTTCTTTGCATTTGGCAGCAATTTTTACCATTGTGATTAATAAGGTTGTTAGAATTAAATGCTACTCGGTGATGAAAAATTACTTTGATGAAGAAGTTAATTAAGCTATTTTCCTTGACTTAGCGTTTTGCGTGGATAACTTCTCCTCAACGAATAAAGTGCAAAAAAAGAAAATAAATTTCGATACAAAGTGAGAGCAGTCTAATCATTTAAGATGATGTACATAAAATCCTATATTAGTAAATCAATTTAAGATTTAATCCTAATTGTTATAAGGTCAAAGATTATTACAAAACTACTAAAGACTAATTGTTAAATCTGATAAGGTTTTGGCTGTCACCTTGATAAAAAAGCTTTCAGGAATAAAGTGCAACAACTCTAAAACATGGGTTAAAAGTTCACAAAAGGAAGCTAGAGAAAGCACTGTAATATTTAGAGATCATACATCTTCTCCTAAGCTTATGGATTGATGCATTAAAACTGTTATTGATGTTTTTATTAAAGTTTTAACTAAATTGTTTTCTAAACTTTCTTAGAATTACGGAATAGTTGGAATCTAACTTAAGAAATTTATGAATTTGGATTGTCCAGTTAAAGTGAAGGCTTATAACCCAAACATAGAGAAACTAGATCCAAGAATAATTAGCAGTTATAGGCTATGCAATTAACTTAAAGGGTACAGGTTTTAGATGTCTCTCATATTTGACTAGAATTGTTAAAACTAGGAATACTAAGTTCTTTATGGATTATGAGTTCAGTGGGAGTGACTTTCCTCATAAGATTGATATTAAGGAATAAATTTTTTTTGATTGATTTTTTATAAAGGATTTGATTGTTTCTTAAAAAAATACAGAATCAATTTGAGAGCAATCAAATCAAGTACAACTTTTACAATAAATCATTAATCTCACTCACTAAAGGTGTACAAATTTAAAAATGATTATAGGGTTAAAAGATTCAATGAGTAAGAAACTAGCCATTTTTATGACTTAGTTATGTACCTACAAAAGTCTAATTTTGATATTGGACATAAAGATGATCTCATTAGCAATGAATAGTAAAAATTTTACACTTTAGCATAAAATTATGATAAAAGAGATAGAACTAATGGCTAATAATTCAGTCTAGTAACTCATTAAATTGTCTTTTGGTAATTTTAAACGATATAAGGTTAGACTAGTAGTCAAAGGTTTCACTCAAAGGAAACATTGATTACCAAGGAACTTTCTCTCTAGTTTCTTTTAAGAAACTTTCATTAAGAATTATCATAGAATTGTAGTTCATTTTGATTGAGAGTTATATTAAATGATGGTTAAAACAATTTACTTGAATAGGGATCTTAAGAAGAGGTATACACCTGAAGATTTCTTTGAAAGATCAATATATAGACTAAAACTAGCATCCCACCAATGGTATGTAAAGTTTAACAATGTTAGGACATTATTTGGCTTTACTAAAAATATTGTTGATCATTGTTTATATCTTAAAATCAATGTAAGCAAAGTCATAATTTTAGTTTTATATGTTGGTAATATTCTCCTTGTAAGAAGTGATTTGGCTTTGTTACCTGGGGCAAAGGTTTTCTTTCTCAAAACTTTGATATAAAAAATACATATGTCATAGGCATAAAGACTCATAGAAATAAGTCTGAAAAGACATTAAGTCTATTTCAGGAAGCCTATGTCAAGATAGTTTTAGGAAGAATTAGGTTGCAAACTATTCACTTACAAGGGCATAAATTATAAAGGGGATATTTTAATTTGAACCAATATCTCCAAATAATTTGAAAAAGGAGAATATGAAAGGCATTATATATGCATATAGTATTGGGAGCCTCATATATGATCAAGTGTATACGAAACTTGACATAAGGTTTATAGTTGAAGTGCTTGGCAGATATTAAAGTAATAATCTAGTATATCATATTCAAATTAAAATTCTGGTGATAAGAGCTAAACTCTTATTATAGTTACTAATTAGAATACAGACTCATTGATGATAAAATGCAACTCTATTTAGTTTTTTAGTATAGGTCCTTAGTCTAGTATATATAAATTGCCTATGCATCATTATAAGGTAATTATCTATAAATAAGAAATAGACTAGAAGGCTTATATAGGGCGTTCTTCGTGTATTTAAAGCGATATCGCATTATTGATCAACAATGGTTAGATTTATGTTCTTAATTAAATCTTACATGAACATCTTTACTAATTAGTCCCAAAAGTAATTTTATTTGAATAATAAATTCTGCTACTAATCAATTATGGGATATAACCAACTTATAAATTTCTATCATGTCACATTTTTATATCATATTTTAATTAATTTTTTGTATATGTATCTATCCAAATTATATAACTTGGTTTTATAACACTCATAATGCAAGTTAAAAACAAAATAAAGTAACAAAAAAATATATGATGGGTGTTTAGATTTTTAAAGTTCCTTAGTGAATGGATAATTTTTAAATACATATAAAATAAAATATCTTTTTTATTAACAAAATGATATATATATATATATTCTTATTTTATATTTTAGTCATTATTTTTATTTTTGGCTTTCTGGCAATTTTCAAATTGAATTGGTATTAATTGATTTGTAAAATTTAATTCAACCAAACACTTAAAAAAATATATAAATATACTTTATATTTTATTGATATTAATAACAAATTTTCTATTTTAAAATTAAATTTAAAAGTGCATTGATAAATTATTAGAAGTTTTTAATTCATTGATGTCAAAAATTAAGACCAAAATATGCTAAATAAGAAACTAGTTATAATATATAAAGCATGAGGAGGAAATCTAATAATGTTTCAATTCATGTCTTTTTACTTATCAATTGACTCCATTTATAGGTTGATACCTAGTTACATAAATAATAAATGTTAATGTAAATGTGATGTGCACAAAGAGTTATTACATGTAGATTAAATGAGGGGGTTATACGGAGTTATTAACTCATGAAGTTATGACATCCATTCATAACACTCCCTTTTGGATGTCATACATGAAATGAGCCTCATTAAAACCTTGCTAGAAAACCTAATGGGATAAAATCATAGCAAAGGAAAAAAGTTTAATATTCGTATATATGTTGATATATATGCTTGTATGCCTTGTTGTAAGGAAAACCCAACAGGACAAAACCTTAACTAAGGAAAAATGGTACATTTACTACATATATTCTCCTTGATGTAGATGTCAATTAGCTAAACAATCTCTGAGTTTGCATATTCCAATTTTATGTTACATCTTTTCAAATGTTGAAGTTGGAAATGCTTTAGTAAACATAACTACTAGATTGTCCCTTGATTGGATTTGTTGAAAATTTATTTCACCATTTTGTTCCATCTCATGGGTGGAGAAAAATTTAGGTGAAATATGCTTTGTTAAATCACTTTTTTTGTATCCTTTTCTGATTTGTGCTATGCATGAAACATTATATTCATGTAGTATAGTCAAGCTATCCTTAATTGAAGATGGTTTACATATTTTTTCTATATGTTGAATCATTGATCTCAACCACATATACTCACAACTTGCTTTATGAATTGGAATTAATTTAGAATGATTTGAAAAAGTAGCAATTGTTATTTGTTTCTTGGATCTCCATAATATTGCAATGTTTTCACATATAAATAAATATATTGTTTGAGACTTTGCAATATGTGGATAAAAAAGGTATCTAGCATCTATATATCCAACTAGTTATGATTTTAATCCTTTTGCATAAGATAATCCCATATCAGTTATTCCACGAAGATAAGGTAAAGTGTGCTTGACACCATTCTAATATCTTTTGGTTGGTGTAGGAACTATATCTTGCTAATAAATTTACTACGAAGGATAGACCAAGACGTGTACAATTTGAAAGATACATAAGTGCCCCAATTGCACAAAGATATGATATTTCAGGACCAACAAGCTTTTCATTATCTTCACATGGGCGAAAAATATCGTTTTTTTACATTTAGTGATCGAACAACCATAGGAAAGCTTAGTGGATTAGCTTTTCCATATAAAACCTTTTCAAAATTTTCTTTGTATATGTTGATTGATGAATTAAAACTCTATTTGGTAAATATTCAATTTGCAAACCATGGTAAATTTTTATCTGTCCTAAATCTTTCATTTCAAATTTTTCATCAAATAAGAATGAGTTTTTCTGAGCTCTTTTAAAGTCTCTATAAGGTTCAAATCATCTACATATACTACAATAATTGCAAAACTAGGTTTTAATGTTTTGATAAAAAATAAATAGACATATTGAATCGTTCAAGTATCTTTCTTTAAGAAATTACTCATTAAGATGGTTGTATCAAATACGTCCAAATTATTTTAATCCATATAAAGATCATTACAGTTTAATTGAATACATAAGGCATGGTTTCTCTTCAAGTGTTTTTCAAATTTTTAAGAACGTTCATGTATAAGTCACTATCAAGTGATCCATGTAAATATGGTTTAACCAAATCTATTAAACATATTTCTAGCCCTTCCTTAACTACAAGGCTTATTAAGAAACGAAAAGTAATTGTTTCCATCATAGGAGATATGTTTCTTCATAATCAATCCCTTATCTTTGTGTGAAACCTTATGCAACAAGTTGTGCATCATATCTCGCAACTTTAGTTTTCGCATTTTGTTTTTACAAAAACCCATTTATATCCGACAAGTTTTACATCATCAGGGATTTGGATGACAAGCCTAAAAACTTTATTTTTCATAAGCGAATGTAACTTAGCTTGAATTGCTTCTCTCCATTTAGGCTAATCTTTCTTCTTTTGACATTCAATAATGGACTTTGGCTTAGAATCCTCAACATATCTTGTTATTTCAAAAGCTACAACAAATTCAAATCTATTATTAATAATAATAATTTTATTTCAATCAAATTTTCTTTTTCTTGGGCATAATTTATAGAAATATCTTTATTATCAAATAACTAATCCTCTTTAGGAGCTAATGAATCTACATTCTTAGATCAATCGAAATTTTCCATTGCATGGTCATTCATTTTAGTCTCTTCTAGAGTTTTTATTTCCTCTTAGACTTAAATTAACTTTCATCCCTTTTTTTTGCGAAACTTTATCTTTTGAACTAACAGTTCACCACACTTCAGGCATGCTCTAGTTTTATTTGCACTTTCATATTGTCAAACATGTACACTATCCTTGCTAGAATGTTTACAGCTCGTATATGTGACTTTGTCACTTTCCTTGTATCAGTAAATGCGTTTGGCAACTCATTAGCAATATTTTTTAGATGAATTATTTTCTGAACCTTTTTTTCACTTGGATTTGTGTGATAAACAAAATGAGACAATGATAATGTTTTTCCAAGAAATTTCACGCCATTCATTAAAATTCAGCTTGTCTCCCCCTAACAATGAAATATTGTCTCATCAAAGTGATAGTCTACAAAATGTGTAATAAACAGATATCCTACTTTGGGTTCAAGATACATATGATAAATCAGGATTCAAAACCAATATAAATACCAAGTTGTCTTTGAGGTCACATTTTTATGCGTTTTGAAAGTGCTATTGGCACATATATAGCACAAGCAAAAATTCGCAAATGAGAAATATTTGGTTCATGACTGAAAACAAGTTGCATTGGAGAATATTGTTGATAAGATCTAATATGAATCAAAGCTACAACATCTAATATTACATGTCCTTAAACTGAAACCGGTAACTTTGTTCGCATAATCAACAATCGAGCAATCAGCTACAATCTATTAATAAAAGTTCAACCATACCATTCTAGGTATGTATGGGGGCCACGAGATGCTCAACTTCTATTCCAATTAACATGCAATAATCATCAAATGCTTTGGATGTAAATTCGCCATCATTTCAAGACAAAATTTTCTAATCGGATAATCTAGAAACTGTGCTCATAATTTAATTATTTGAGCCAACAACTTAGCAAATACTAGATAGTAGATAGCAAGTTTACATGTGACAAACAGCTTGATGCATCAATCAATATCATAAAATACCAAAATGGTCACATGAAAGATGAATAGGCCTACAAATATCTCCATGAATTCTTTGTAAAAAATGTAAGAGATTTAGCAACCACTTTTGTCAAAGATGGTCTAGTAATTAACTTCCCTGTTGAACATGTAGTACATGAGTAATCATCAGGCAAAATCTTTTGATTTTTTAATGGATACCCATTTGAGTTTCTATGATTTGGTGCATCATAATTGATCCAAGATGTCCTAATCTATCATGCCAAAATCTAAAAATCTTGGGATCACTGAACTTTTAGTTCATAATAGCATACGCCTCAATTGTACTTATAAAAGTATAGGATAACTAGATGCTAAAGCAGGAAGTTTTCTAATAATTGCTTTTTGTTTGAGACTATAGATGTTATGCAAAGATATTCTACATCAAATTTTGTTTTTTAATCTCAATGTGACATCGATTTTGATGTATATCTTTAAAACTCAATAAATTTCATTTAGGTTTAGAAAAATATGGGGCATTTTCAATATAAAATTTTGCTCCATTTGTTAACATAATATGAGCTCTTTTGAAGCCTTCAATCAAATCTTTAGTACCCAAAATGGTATTAATATTAGCTTTAGCTAATGTCAAATAGGAAAAATAAATTTTATCTCGAAGGATCGTCTGGGTTGTTGCATTTTTTACGGGACATATAATTCGATCATCCCCTTTCGAAGTTATTTTGTCATCATTAAAGCCATTTCTCTATATAGAATAAACGATAATAAATATAAAGTTTAAATAAAATTAATGTAAAGAAATAATGATATTTGTTCATTAATATTGCATAAAAATTTATCAAAATGTAAAACAAAAATATAAAGAAAATTGCAATAAAAATTCTAACTATTATTTTCCTATTTTGATTCTTATCATCAATTGTTTTCATTTAGATTATCAAAATAATCTGTAACATTCATATTTGTCATATCAAGAAAATTAGTAAAATCCATCTCCATATTGATCATATTCAATTGACTAGTAAAATTTAGCTTTGATTCCTTCCTTTATGCCTTAATTAAAGCTTGATAAAGATCAATCAAATATTTAGGTGTACGACAAGTACGAGGCCAATGCCTTTCTCTCCACATCTATAGCAAACATCTTGTTCCTTTTATATTGAACATTTTTTCTTGCATTATTGTTCTTCCACTTCTAGGTTAGATTTTGCTTTCTTATTTGAATAATTATTCATATGATCACCATGTCGCATAAAATAACTATGTCCACGGACCATGGCCATATCCATACCTACATCCACGATCATTCTGACGCCCTCGACGACTATTAGAATAAATAACATTCACTTTACGGCATATTGCTAAGCTAGTTAAAGAAGTTTGGTGGCTTTTTTTTATCAAAAGCTCCTTATTTTATTTAGTAACAAGAAGGCAAGAGATTAATTCAAAATATTTCTTGAATTTATGCTCTCGATATTGCTACTGCCGAACCACATTCAAGGCACGAAAAGTAGAGAATGCTTTCTCTAGCATGCCTTCTTCAAATAACTTTTCATCACATAATTGTAACTAGCAACTAATTTTAGATAGTGCTGAATTACAATCGCCCACAGTTTTATAATCTTGCAAACGCAAGTGCATCCAGTCATATTGAACTTTTGGCAAAATTTACAGTTTTCTGGTGATCCCTAATGGATGTGATGCCGTGAGAAAATCATAACTTTTGCCATTCTTGTGCAAATACTGCATTTTCTTCTTTTATAATATGTCCAAGGTTCATAACATCAAGATGGATTTCAGCATCTAGAATCCATGATAGATAATTCTTGCCCGAAATGTCAAGGGCAGTAAATTCAAGCTTCGTGAGGTTTGCCATAGCTAATAATATAACTAAATATATTAAACTATAATTATAGTTTTGCCAAAATAATTTTAAATATAACGTTTATAAAAATAAAACATTATAAACATAGAGAATATATATGTTAGGAAAATATATACATATAAATGATTATACCGTACAAGGAGTATGCGGCTTTTTTATACAAATATTGTGAATTTTTTTATTTCTCTATTTACAACAAATTTAAAATTAATTTTCGAAATAAGCTGATTTTTACTTATGCTGAAAACTTGCCATGGAGAATGACGAGTTAATTAATTGAAAACTCACCATGCTATATGACAAATTTTTAACGGAAGAAAAAATTACCGTTGAGAACTCGCCATTGGGCAAGGACCTCGCCGTCTTTGGTGGAACCGAGTTTCGACTGAATGACAAAAAAAAAATTTTAGAAAAGTTAAATTAACAAATAATTATTAAGTAAAAGTGAAAGCAAAAAAATAATTTCAAAAAAGGAAATGATATTTATTAAAATTAGTAATAAAAAATTAAAATTATCTATTTACCTCATTAGTCTGCTAATCGACTCTCCTCATATATATTTTTCTATATAAATTATGTATAAATATATAAATTATCTATCGTATCAGAAGAAATCTAATTTCTCGTGCATCTGTCATATCTCTCGGGTTCCAAAAAATCTAGTAGTCATTAGTCAAATATTATCTGTCATGTCAGAAGATGAGTTTTCAACACATTTTTTTTCTTTTTTTTTATAATAATAAGATAAATTATATAATTTTAGATTTATACTTGAATAAATATTATAGAATTTTAATTTTTGATATGATAGTAATGATATATGCTGATAGTTTAAAATTATTGTGAGTTTTTTATATGTTGTGTGAGTATATTAAATTTAGTATAGATATAAATATACTAATATTTAAAAATTGGATATAAAAATTTAAATATATATATGAGGAGAGTCGATTAACAGACCAAAGAGGGATAGATAAGTAATTTCAATCTCTTTATTAATAATTTCAATAAATATCATTCTCCTCTTAGAAATTATTTTCTTTGCATTTACTTTTATTTAATAACTATTTATTATTTTTACTTTTTTATAATTTTTCCTGAGTATGATGAATCATATTTGTTTCTCGCCATCTTGGATGTCGAGTTCTCAATGCAAAATTATAAACGAGCACATTTTTAGAATTAAATTAAAAATAACGCATTAATAAAAATAAAAAAAATTATCAATAATGATATAAAAAAGCTGGAGTATGGTTAAAAATAAGCAATCACATTGAAAATAAAAATCCCCGTTTATTGTTTTTAGAGATGATTGCCAAATTTAATCCTAAAGCATTAGACAATAATTAATGCTTAATAGTGATAACTTTAGTTTCTATGATGAATTTGAGTTGGGCATCTCTCTGAAAAAAGTTAACGGCATATAGATTACCAGATATTATATTACTTAAAAAATACAACTTTGCATAGATCATTAAAACATAGCATTAAAGTTGCATGCAAAATTTATAAGATCATAAATATAAACAGCTTATTTATGAATAAAGCAAATGTGTTCACATTCATGTGCACTAGGTCTTGGTTTCAATTTGCTATTAATATCTATGCAAGTTTAATCATAAATTTATGTACGCAGTTAATATTTTCATGAATATTCATGATTGGATAAAAATGGGTTTCGTGAAAAATAATAGATATATTTTAAAAATTTTACTTTGATACACCATGTCTTCTTTATGTTGAAAGAGTTTGACAATGTCCATTCGAGCCTTAAGATTGATAAAGCATCGTGTTGATAAAGGTTAAAAATTAAGAATAAAATATGCTAGATAAGAAACTAGTCGAAACACATAAAGCAGGAGGAGGAAATCTAATAATGTTTCAATTCGTATCTTGTTACTTATTAATAGAATCCATTTATAGGTTGATACCTATTACATAAATGTAAATTTGGGTTAGGATCCCATCCATTACTTTTTTTATCCATTTCTTTTCAATATATTTATCAACACTATTGATATGTATAAAACTCATATATGAATTGTTAAAATCAAATTTATAAATAGTAATTAAAATTTATTAGATAGTAATAGATGAAAAAATAATGAAAAAAATTTCAACCCTAAATAAGGGGGTTATGTGAAGTTATTAACTCATAAAGTTATAACATCCATTAATAACAATTAAAACTTATTTTAAGATTACTAATTCTAATAAGTCTAACACATCCTTTTAACACCGTGCCATGCATAGGACATCAAAATTTTAAAAATTTTATTCTAAACTAATAATTAAAATATTTTAAATAAAAATTAAAAATAATTTTAACATATATTACAAACAAAATGATATTATGTATTAATTTAAGTGACAGTAAGATTCGAAATTACCTTGAGTTTGAAACAAATGCATAGTATGAAATTTTGATCGCTGCTACAAGATTAATGATTGCGAAAATAAAATTAAAATAATGAAAATTTTAATTTTGTGAACAAAATATTATTTCTTCAATACTAGAGTATAAAAATTGTAGATGATGAATTGGAGCAGAATCAAAGTTTCGGATATATTAGCTTCAAAAACCACGAAAACAATTGGCTTGAAAACATAAAAAAATAGTGAATTTATTGCAACCATTATATTTAAAACGTATATATTCTTTTCAAATTTTATATTTTCCTTAACACTTTTTTCTATAGGTGTTCGTAGGTTGGGCCAGTTTGAGTTCAAGCTGAGTTTAGATATGATATTAACATTATTTATACTTGTCTAAACCTGGCCTTGCTTGAAATAAGCTCTTCAAATTTTGCCCAAGCCCACCTATATTTATAAATAAGTAGTCCAAGTCCATTTCAATCTATCCATATTTTTTAAAAAATGTTAAAAATTTAATCTTTAATAATTTAAATAACTTTCCTTTATTAAATTTTAAAATATAAATAATTTCATGTAATTTTTAATTTTTAATGTTTACAATACTCATTGCTTACACACACAATGTTGTGGGGACTATTTTTTTTCAATGTAATATTAATAAAATTATAAATTAAATATATATTTGTTATAATATTTTTAATTTGTATATTTTTCATTAATTCTGATGATAGTAAAAGAATATAGAACACATTGAGCATAGGGAAAGTTATATATGCATGTAAGAATGTATATGTAATAAAGTATTCATAATAAGTAAAAAGAATTGTTGGTTAGGATTTCTGGAAAAGAAAAAAAAAAAAAAGGTAAACTAAAATATTTTTAAGGTAAAAAGCAAAAAGAAAAACTTAAATGGAATTAGACCTGTCAATTGTGCAAGTCGGGTAGGTTCGGGTTGAGTCATTTTGAGTTAGTAACTTTTTAGGTATTTTCGAGTTTGGATCATTTTAATTTTAAATCACTTCAGCTTCAAGTCATTTTAGATTTGAGTTATTTTGAATTCAAGTTAATGGAGTTAAACATCAAGTAAATTAGATTCAGATTATTTCGAGTTTGTATTAATCAAGTTTAATACTTGAACTAATTAGGTTTGGGTCAATCAGGCTCAACATTTGAGTTTATCAGGTTTTGGTCAATTTGTATTTGGGTTATTTTGAGTTATTTGTTCAAGTCATTTCAAGTTAGGGTTATTTTGGGTTTAAGTCATTTCAACTTTAGTTCATTTCGAGTTTGAGTCATTCTAGATTCAAGTAGTTTGGGCTTAAGTAGGTCGGCTCGGCATCATACTCTTTTGCTGTTCAAAATTTAAATACCCAAAATGATTTTTTTCATTTTATTTTTTCCAAGCCAAAGAAAACCAAAATAATAAAAATTAAAAAAAATTAAAAAAAAAAAAAAGAAAACAACATGTGACATGTGATGCCTCCTTATCCTATTAACTCGAATGTTAAACACGATTGGCCTAAACCTAAAATGGCTTGAATCCAGAATGACTCAAACCTGTGTGTTAAAATTGATTCACCCAAAATCGAAATGAATCAAATCCGAAATGATCTAAAACTAAATTGACCTGAAACGGCAATGAACCGAAACTGAAAATGATCAGGAAAAGTAAATAGTTAAAATGACTCAGCCTAAATTTCACTTCAATAGCCCAAACCAAAAATAATCCGAAATCAAAGTGACTTGAAACTTAAGCGACCCAAACGCAAAAATAATTTAAAAAATTAAAATACTCGAAATGGTTTAACCCATATTTCACTATTTTCTTCATTTTATTTTTTTCTAGTTAAAGAAAGACAAATTAACAAAATCTACAAAACAAAAAAAAGAATGCAAGAAAAAGAGGGGCCACATGACACCTTCTCCTTTCAAAGATTTGTCCAAAATATATATTACATATTTATTGTTTATATTATATATTTATTCTTTATATAAGAAAAATTACATAATGTATATAATGCAAAACTAATAAATATACTATATAATTGAAAATAAGTTGGGCTCGGGCTTTAAATATTAGAGCTAAAGTCTGGCTCATTTTTTAAACATGCATCTTTTTTTATCCAAGCTTATTTTTTTAGCATAATATTTTTGCTTAAATCCTTTCAAATATCAAGTTGACTTTCAGGCTTGAGCAGATAAGCTGACCCATAAACACTGCTATTGTTTTCCTTGCCCCACGTCCAACATCATCTAAGTACATTTGGGTTATGGAATGAAATCAACTTATTATATTCCTTTTAAAGAATGCATTTCTAGTTGATAAAAAAAAATTCATGAATTTATCAATGAATTTGAAATTTTTTTTATGCGTCAGGATTATATATGTGTAGGCGTTCAAGTGAACCCATTGTTTTTATTCTTTTACCTAGAGGTGGCAATTGGGCTAGTTCGGGATGGATCATTTCAGATTTGAGTTTTTTCATGTTTAGGCTGATTAAGGTTCGGGTCTATTTGGGTTCAGATTCTTTTGGGTTCGGGCCAATTTGGGTTCAAGTTTATTTAGGTTTGGGCCAATTCAAGTTCAGGTTCAAGTTGAGTTCGGGTTTGAGTATATTTTACATCATTTTTTATTTTATGTTAAATGTAATCACTTTTACGTAAATTTGAATTCTAAGCCTAGGCCTAAATTTGGCCTAGTCCGGCTTGAAAAAAATCTTAGTTCAGTTATATGGGCCTAGCCACACACGCGAAAAAAATTTTTGAATTCTAACTAATTTGGCCTAGCTAACCCATTTAAGTATAAATCATTGTTCATAAATCATAATATTAAAAAGTTATTTTTATATTAATATTTAGATATTTTATAATTAAATTTAAATAAAAGATATTATTTTATTAAAAAAATACTATTTCAGGGTGAGCGTGCTTGAAACTTAAAATCTAAGACCTGAGTCTGATCTTGCTGGGCTTATTGTGTTAGACAGGCTATTTAGCCCATGGGCAGGTTTAGTTGCTAGTCTAACATGTGATTTTGTTTATTTTTTATGTGGTATTATCTATTATGGCTTTCATATTTTTTAATTTATCTTATTACTTTATTATATTATTATCAGACTCTAATTATCATTACTTGAAAAATAATAATAATAATATTCAAAGAAGTATTTAAAAATTTACTACTAACATGCATAAACTCTCAATATTTAATGAGTTTAACTAATTAATTTATTTTAAAAAAAGTAATAAATTGATGATATACTTTATTAACAATGCTTTCAAAACTCATAATATGATTTACTTTTCTACAAGTTATTGTTTTATCATACATAGATTGGCTCTAGGATCGGGCTACCCACTCGGCCCAAATGGGCCTAGACTCGGGTTCTCATATTTTTGTTTTAGACTTGCCGACTCGACTCGAAATAGTGATTTTAAATTAAAATAACAAATATTTTATTTGAATTTAATTATAAAATATATAAATATTAATAAAAATATTCTTTAATGTGATGAACAATAATTCTAGCTTGAACAAACAGGTCTAGGCATATTAAATAAGAGCCTGGGCTTGAGATTTTAAAAAATTCAGGCCGCAGCTCGGCTTAACCCATGAGCAGATATAATCATATATAAAATATAAATTAAATTTTTAATATTTAATTAAATTATATATAGTATTAATATTTAATAGTTGATTCATTTTTTATATGGTATTATCTATTATGGTTTTCATATTTTTTAATTTATCTTATTATTTTATTATACTATTATCATATTCTAATTATCCTTACTTGGAATAATAATAATAATAATAATAATAAGAAGAAGAAGATGATGAAGAAAATTATTCAAAGAAATATTTAAAATTTTACAACTAACATATATAAACTTTTAATAGTTAATGAGTTTAACTAATTAAATTGAAAAATATGATAAATCAATAATATACTTTATCGACAACGTTTTCAAAGCTCATGATATGATTTACTTTTTGATAAATTATTAT
>JBBYHM010000026.1:16347536-16382700 GCA_038381775.1 Adansonia rubrostipa
CCTCGTAGTTCATTAATTCTTACCATGCATTCCTTACTAACTACATAGCTTGCAGAAATGTCTGATATCTATATGCAGGGACTTAAATCTATAAGCAGGGACTTGAAATTGACAAAATTTTTTCTAAAAGTTATCGGCAGCAGCTTGATATTCTTTTTAAAAATTACAATGGGATAAAGATATGAAAGGGCAGAGTCAGATTTCAACTTCCAAGGTGTAAGGAAATGCCATTTATCCAACCTAGTAAGTCTCAAAATCAAGAGAAAGAAATGTCCGTGAACCATTGTCAAGCTATCATCACAACTGCACTTCTTTCAAAATCTTGGTCTTGCTGCCTGTTTACTAATGGCTAACTTTACTAAATTAAAATTTCTTATATCCACACCAAACTTTAAGATGAGCCAACATTCACCATGCACAAAGAACTGAAAAACGGATGATGTAGCTCATATTGGTAGCAGATTAGTTTATGATTTAGAGATCAAAGGGTGAGGCAAGGCAATCCCATCCTTGTCTAGAATAAAGTTGGATTTCAAAAAGAAACAGCAAAGCTTGAGAAAGCCCTAATTAGAAGCCACTTCAAATCAAAATACAACCTTTTCCTAATAGGGGCCATCAATGACACTGTCATATAAGCCAAATGGTAAAGCAATTAACTAAATAACACAGATATTGAAGACTGTCATCCTAAATAATCCACAACCCTTCAAAAAATTAAACACATTAAGTTTCCAAATCATCTTATTTCAAGAGGCTGATTGTCCTAATATTCCTGTCTTGAGAAAATCACTTAACAAAGTAAGATAAGTCCAACAAATTCCAACACATGAACATATGAGATGCCAAGAAATGAAGCAGCAGAAAATATATGACAAACATGACTCTCATAAAATAGAGTGTCATATATCAATCTTTCATGATTAAGCTGATAAAAAATGAAACTTCTAAAGAAATTGGCAGTTTAGTTGGAGAAGACCATCTTGTATGGAATCTATATGATCCATAAATTTGAAAGAATATATTTAAGAATAAAACAGATTTTCCTGGAATATGGTGGCAAGCATGACAAAGATACTAGTAAAATATTTTAAAATATGTTCACAAGAACATATCATTAATCAATATATTATCTACAAGGAATTGCCAGGAGATATTGTAACAATCTATCTACAAAATAATAGATAGCTGAACATGAGCAGAACTAAAACAAACATTGAAAGAAAAGGGGAAAAACAACCAACGCTAACAACATACAGTAAACTCCCTAAAGAGCTGGCAGTTTTGCAGACAGTTGAAAATTTGGTTATTATGGAAATATATCATGCGGTAAGTGACCCCACTTGTAAAAGAGCAAAGATCCCAAATAAGGCAAGTATCTTCAGCATGAGCTTTGAGAATGGAACATCTTTACTGATGTTCCAATTTTGATTCCAGCATTATTTATTACCAGACGATTTTCAAGTTCATAAACATGTTGCCAGGATTTCCATTAAGGATATAGTGCAATGCCATGAACTTCAAGGGAATATCATAATGAATGGAAGATCATAAAGCTATCGGGTGGCAGTTGATGAAACATGCCAAAGACTGAATCAGACACAGGCAAAGTAAATTACTCACCAGCTCCAATTAGATTCTGCTTTTCAATCTCAATGATGTAGGAAGAGAGATAGTTGACATATAATGTAGTGTTGATTTGTCCATCATTAGCATTCTCAAGCGATGCCTGGAGCTGAGATGTCTCGCGCAAAATTGACCCCGGGACAAATTCATGAAAGAGAGGTTGGATTAGCCTCAAATCATTTGCACTGCGGTATATGCGAGGAAATAAATTGAATATCAATATGTTTGTGTCCACCCCTCTGAATGTAACTGGGCTGTTATCAAAATTGCTTCCATTCTTTAGTGTCCCACTAACAAAACTCACATGACCTCTCCTAGTATGATCTTTTGCGGTTACATTAAACTGAAAACCTACAGCACTTGCAGGGCTGTTTGGAAGATCGACAAACCGCCATGAAATGGACATATAATCTTGACTAAGTTGGCAATTGCTGCACTTGAGAGTTATGGTTGGCCCCAAGCTCGTGTTGTGGCATGAAAAGTTCAGAAAATTTGAAATAGGGAAAAATTTGGCATCAATGAAACCAGAACTTCCGGCAAGTAAAGTAGTAGGACGTTGCAAGTTTGAGCAGCTCATACTAGAAACAGTGGTCATATTAAATTCCATGTCATTCCTGAAGGAAGCTAGATCAGGTGCATTTGTTGCTTTCACATTATGCACTTCGATGCTTCTCTTTGCGATGATTTGGTAAAGCAACCTAAGAAAAATCATGAAGAGGGGAGGGTAATGAGTCAACGTCTGCATTCATTATTAATATGTCAAAAGGGCTCAAAAACATCAATAAGAATTCAAAAATCAAATGCTTGCATCAAGAAATTCAATCAAATGTTAGTTACAAAAGGATGTTATCCTCACTCACGCAGCAAACAAGCCAGTGAAAAGTATCCAGCTAGCAATCGAGAAAGTTCCACCAAGTTCCGTTTTCCGTTTCACAACCAACTTCTGATCATCCTGCATAAAAGAATCATACAAGTTAAAGTGCTACCATGTTTACACATCAAGAAAGCACAGGAAAATTCATTCTTTACGAGATTACATGTTAACAGAATTTTATTCTATTTTCAGAAATCAAAACCATTCCTTAGTCATAAGAATTTCAAATTTGTCTTCCACCACTGTCATATACATTAGACAAGCGCAACAATGCTGTCTTTCGACTCTTATGTAAGATCCAAATGACCAGTTTCAAAATAATACACCCAGTTCGAAGCATGCAAAAATTAAATGCTTCTCAAATTTAAAAAAAAAAAAATCAATGAGGACTTCTTAATTAGCTAATAAAAAACAATCCCTAGGTCTCCCCAAATTTTCAAGGCAATCTAAATCACAACCAACTTACTAAATGAAGCATGCTATCATCCTATATATACTTGTTGATTACAGAAAAGAAATCCCACTTAGAAAAAGCACATAGAAATTCATTTGGAGCATGAAAAAAAAAAAAAAAAAAAAAGGAAAGAACCATTAGCAGTTATCTACAGACTTGAAGAGTTAGAAACTGAAACTTTCAACTTAGACATCTCAAGTTTGAATCTTAAAAAGGCGAGACGCCCTTTTTGCATTCTGTTGCATTAAAATAAACAAAAAAAAAAAGAAATCGTTACTCTGAGAAGACAAAAAGGACTAACCAGCCAATGCCTGGTAGCAAAGCAAACATCCAAGCGACTAATCCACCACCTAATCTTAAACCAAACATTTCTGCCATCACCAAGCTTTGTAAACCTTAAGCAGAAGCAAAACAGAAGCCAAGAGAGCAACATTACAAGAGTAGCTTCCAAGAACACAGCTTGGGACTGAGTAAACCTCTTAATTGAATCAAATGAAAAAATGGTCCCAGGAAAAGAAATCGCATAGTAGTCAATCCCAGAATCAGTTTCAATCGCTGAACTTCCGCCATAAGTCGTGCAGCTGTTGGCTGTAAGGTTGAGAAAATAACCAACTTGGCAGGCACAGTGGCTGCCGTTGTATATGATTGAGTTTTGAGGACAGCTAGCCATTTGTCAAGCTTCAAATTAGCATCTTTGGGATTGGTTTTGAAATGGGTTTTCAATAAGATCCTCAAGTTTTTCTTTTTCTCTTTTTTTTTTTCGTTGGGATTTTTCTGACAAAGATTTGGGGCAAATTAAAAGGTTGGGTCTACTGTCTGAAAGCAAGGATGTTCGAAATCGTACTAGTTTGGGTCCTCTTTTTTTCCGTTAAAAAGAATCAGGGTTAAAACTTACAAGGAGAAGAGAGAGAGAGAGAGAGAAACTGGCAGGAAAAGAAGCGAAAGTTTGAGACAATGTCCATGTGCAAGACTGAAAGAAAGAGGGAATAGCTCATTCTTTGTTGAAGTACTCAGGAAGTGCCTCTATTGTATTATCTTATGTAATTTAATTTATTTAAAAAAATAATTTTTATACGTTTAAAAATAAAATAAAATAATAATATTAATAATAAAAGTAAATAAAAAAATTAAAATATTGATGTGTCATTTAAGATTAGTTAAAATGATGAGTGACTTAATAAAATAATAATAAAATATATATATATTCTTTTAACAGCCATTTTTGGAAAACAATACTAAAAAGGTAAGAACTTTAAATCCATCTATTAAAACCAAATTCAAGTTTAAAAAAATTAAATTTTTACTAAGTTTGAAACTTGAAACCAAAACAAGAAAATATTGTCAAAACAAAAGAAAAATTGAAGGAAAATAAAAGGAACAAGTTATTTTACCCAAAACCTACCATTTATATCAAACTAATTCGCTAAAATTTAAAAATTTTGTTTCCAAATTTGCGAAACCTGAAAAGCAAACTCAAATTTATTTTGAAAATTAAAAATCAAAAACCTTAAAAACCTAAAATCCCAAAAATTGCAAAGTTGAGGAAGAAAGAAAACAAAATCAGATAATTTCTTCAATTTATTGTTTTTTTTTGCTCTAATAAATTTTGTAATGTTCTTGTAAATCAATAACAAATTTTCATAAGAGGATAATTGTTATTGCCAAGATCTTTATTTGTTTGATTGAATTTAAATAGGTTGATTTGAGTTGAGTATCTCTTGTGAGATTATATTATATATACTATGTAATACTCAAGAAAACAATGAGGTTGGTGAATATGCTGGATGTTGATTCGTAGCTACTAGCAAGACTAGTAATTCGCAGTGTTATTATTGAATTTTTTTTTTGTTTTAAATATCATTGCACGTTTCATGGAAGAATTGACTTGCTGAATATGCTGTGTTTAGGTCTGAAACTTTTAGACTGTTCATTTCATTTCTTTTCTTTAAATTGTGTTTGGTTTTTCGACGAGCTTAAATTGTTTATTTTTCTTTTTTTTTTCAAACGTGGCTATTAAAAAAATAGATATAAATTTTATTATTATTTTATTAAGCCACATCATCATTTCAATCGGTGTTAAATGACACATCAGTATTTTAACTTTTTTCATTTACATCCATTACTAAAATTACTTTTTTGCTTCATTTTTAAACGTACAAGGACTTATTTGCCTATATTTATTATACAAGGACTAAATTACATAAGATCATGTAGTACAAGGACTTCTTAAGTACTTCAATCGTTTATTTTTCTTTCTTGTATAAAATGAGTTTTTTATGTTTTTACTTTATTTTTCTTTTGCAAAAGATATATTGTTCGGTTTCTTTTATTTTTTTGTATTTCCCATGTTTTGTTATTTAAAAAGATTTTTTTAAAAAAATAAAATTAAAACCCTGTAATTCTTTAAAAATATATGATAAAGGACGTTTCTCTTTCTTGGAATAAAAATTAACTTTATTTTTAAGTGAAAATCACACAAATAATAGAGATTCATCTACTTATATTAGAAAAAGAGATCGAATAAATTCATATTAATATTTATACTTGACATATTATTTATATTTAAATTTATATATTATTTATAGATAAGTTTATTAATTAATGATACTTAAATATACCAAATATATATATATATTTTTTGGGTTGAAGTTGCTTGAGGTAATATATATATATATATGTGTGTGTGTGTGTGTGTGTATAACACTACGCAATAGAAGAGAGTTGGGGACCAGCAGAAAGGTGTAGTATTAACAATGTGCCAGCTGAACCAAAGACAAAAGAACTTTCAAACTTGTGGTTGGAACGGTTGAGACTTGAGAATGAGCTAGAATGCCCCTGGGACGGCAGAACGGGAAAGACGAATCCGATTCCCTCTTTTTTAAATGAGTAAAAAATTATTTCGAAGATCAAATTAATAAAATTTTCTCTCGGTGTTTCAACAATTAGATCAACTAAATCGAGTAGTTAAATTAATTAATTAGTTATTAAATATATGATTTTAATATTTAAATAAATATTATATATTATAAATTAATAAAATTTATGTATTTGATTTATTTGTATAGTTTTTAATATATTATTAAGAAAAATCAAATTTCATCACTTAAAATAAAATTAATTATAAATAATAAAATTAGTATAAAAATAGTTTTTTATAGGTTGAAGTTAATTTTTATCAATTGAATAAATTTTTTATCCATTTACTGAAAATTATTTTTTTAACGTGCAACGAATTCAAATGAGTTCTCATTTTCTAATTAAATTGATCTTATTAATCAATTTAATTCGATTTTTTCAATATTACCTTTTCTTTTTAACATAAGACATAAAAATGGAGATAATATTTATTTGATTATAGAAATTATAAGTATTATTGAACCAATTTAATTGCCTAGGCCAGTTGTAAAGGTAAGGTCAAGACCTAAATTAGAAGTTTTCCCTTCTTTTTTTATTTTTCCCCTTATGAAAAGATAACTTTTAATTAATAAATTAAGTTTTAAGCAAGAAAAAAACTATCATTTAAGAATATAAAAAAAAAATAACATTAAGAAATGTGGGATCATTTCATATTGTGTAATCCAAATTTAGTATAAATTTGGAATTATTTAGAAGAGTTTATAAAATGTAATTATTATTATTATTATTATTATTATTATTATTATTATTATTATTTTGTCACAAATTAGAGCAATGATTTTGGCTTTAAAAATAATAATAGAATTTATAATTGTAAAGTCCAGAGTGTAGACAGAGGTGCACTATTAACAAATTATTTTTATTACAACCCAAAATTACTGAGTTGGAATTTAGAATTGGGAGCCTTTTATTATTATTATTATTATTATTATTATTATTTGCAACTAGTATTAAAGCAAAATTGTCGTTTTTTGATAAAGAAAAGGATTCATTTAACACTAAACATTCAAAAAATAATAATAAAATGAATGTTCATAATTTATATTTTTGTAATTTTAAACTATAATAAAAAATTGCAAATTCGATTAAAAAAAGTTTATTAAAAAAAAAAAGTCGAAAGCCGAATTATTAAGCAAAAAGCAAAAGGGTTGGAACATGGTTTTGGCACATGCGATTCGTTACTGCAGGGGGAAAAAAAAATCAATTTTGGCTTTGTGATCATGGAGGATCGATCTTTCACTGTTGAGCATAGGAAGACCTGCCCTTTCAAAGGTATCAGTCCAATATTTGTAATTTGAAAGAGAAAGACTCGATCTTTAGTAGGATGGATCGATCCTATTTATATTTGACATTAGCAAAAAAAAAAAAAAAAAAGGAATTTATTGTTTTTTATTCTAAATTTAGGATTTGAAAGTCTTCAGTTAAAACTTAAAAGTCAAATTTGAAAATGATAAAAATGTCATCATAAAATTATAAGAATATAATTGTCTATTTGGTTTAAGAAAAAAATAAGTTATTTTTTATTTCCATTTTCATTGAAATAAAAAATGCTTGAGAAAATTTGTTTAATTGAAAAAATAAAAAATGGTTTTTGAAAAACGAAAATGAAAGAGAACAAATATAAAAGATCTTTTTCATTATTTTCATTAAAAACACTTTCGAAAGATTGAAAAAATGAAAACAAGGGATTTAGAAATTTTTCAATGTACGTCAAGAAGACACAAGTTCGAGCCCGTAGATACGCAAAAAGGATTTTGATTTTGATTTTTAATTTCTTGAATGGGCTGTGGATGTTTTGTTAGATCATTTTAGAATATTCAAGTAGAATCAACCTCTTTAAAATGTCATAACATATTAAAAATAATATTAATTTTAAAATATTTATGAAAACTATTTAATTTTTTATATAATTATAATATAAAATTTACATTTAAACTCATATCAATATAGAAGTCTTAATAACATAAATTTTTTTTAATAAAATTTCATTTACAAGTAAAAATAATAATAATTGTTAATTAATTTTTAATATATACAATATATAGTAAACAAATAAAATCAACACAAATAATTGATCGAAAGGAGCTTGAAATTTATGAAATATTAACTATTTTTATTAGTTAAATTTATGAAAAATTATTTAGTACATTGACAGTGGAGTTTTTTAACTCCACAAAGAAGTTAAAATATTATTACGCGTCTTGAATATATATTTAAAAATATAAAAACTAAATAAAAAGGGCATGTGGTAATGTTTTAATCTCGCTTATGAAATTAAAAAACTTCACCGTCAGTATATCAAATAACAATCCTAAATTCATATATATAAAACTACAAAATTTTTCAAATTTGAAATACATGTAATTACCAAGCAAGTTTTCACTATTTTTATTTTGAAAAATAGATTTTTATTTACTTAAACCAAATGCATTTTCAAAATTAAAAAATAAATAATAAGTTTTTTAAAAAAATGAAAATAAAAAATAAAATAAAAATATTTTCTCAAACTAAACAGAACCTAAAATTTTGAGTAAAAAACAGTTTTGAAACCCATTTGGCATGGTTGTGCAAATATTCAAGTAAAACTTCTCAGAATAAATATGCAAAATTCATGCTTTAAGATCATTTTCAACAAGCTTAAAATATATGCAAATAAGCATAACAAAAGCAAATATTTTCAATAAATGCACATTCAATAGACTTGTTCAAGTCATCAAATACATTCACAATAAGCAAATTACATCTATAAACTATAGATTAAAGTACTCCCTTGGGATTGCGTGCTTGCCCAGTGGCATCTTTTTCCTTTTTTTTTTTAATTTTATATATTTATATTATATTTTTTTATGTCATGTTAAATTTAAATTATTATATATTTATATAAATTTTGATAAGTGAATGATTCATTGTACGTAGATTTTAATAAATTTATACATTCAATTCATGTTTTTTTTTATTGTACATATTTTAATTATTTTTTTCATGTTATGCTTGTGCTATATAGTTATTTGGTGTTTGAAATTGTCTAATCTAATTGATACTATTCAATAGTTTTCAATTTTTTGCCACGAGTCATCGTATTCATATTATTAGTCATGTTGTAATCGATTTAATATATTATATATTTATATAAACTTTAACAAGATAATAATTCATTTTATATAGATTTTAACATATTTATCTATTCATGTTATATTTATATTATATTTCGTGTCATATTGTATAATTATATTATATTTAAAATTGTCAAATATAATTAAAAATATCCTAATAACTTCTAAATTTTGTGTCATATGTCAACGTGCCATGCTCATGTTATTGTTTCATGTTATAATTATACTCAAAGTATTATATATTTATATATATTTTGACATATTAAAAATTTTTTTCATAAATTTTGACACATTTATCTATTGTTCTTATATCATAAATTTATATTATAATATATTAAGATATGAAAAACTAATTTTTTTTAAAAAAAATTATTTATAAAAAATTTACTCTTACAACAACACATGAATTAAAAATCATAACAAAATATTTTAAAATAATTCACCATAAATTATTAATACTATTATTATATTTTTTAAAAAAAATTATTTTATATAAAATATTAAAATATTCTGAAGTAAAGCGGGTTAACAGTCTAGAAAACAATCAATTTAAGCCTCAAATCAATCAAAATGTCAAAGAGTGTAATATAACATCTAGAGGCAAAAGGTTCATAAAGTACAATATCTGAGGAGCCAAATTTGCTAACGCAAGCTTATTTAAGCAAAACAAACTATGATAGATCAATTAAAATTTAATAACTTAATATACTCGAGATTTTGAAATTTTTAACCTTAAACTCCATTTTTTTCCTTAAAAAATACCTTTATAAATATTAAAAATTGTATCATAATTCCAAAATTTTTAAATAATTTTGATGTCCATATTTGCTCAAGGGCAAAATTTGCCCTCTTACACTCTAAAGAGTCCTTGAAAATTTACCCCATATACTAAAGTTTTTTTAAACTTTATATTAATAAATGGCAAAACAAATAGTCATTTACCTATTTGAGTGTTTTGATTTTACTGTTATAAAAAACTCATTTTTTTACCACTCCGTCGTTAAGAACTAACAATTAGATGTGGCGACGCCAAATTGTTTGTCAGACGTCGTGTAACATTATCACATCATTTTGAGATACCTTATGATATTATAATTGTTGAGAAAAAATTTAAAAATTAAAAAACAAGATAAATTATACTTTTCATCATTTAGTATTTCAATAATTTCTATTTTAATCGCACAACTTTGAAAACTTCATAATTTGATTACCAATGGTAATTTATTTTACTTTTGATAAATTTTACTTTGATCACTTTTGTTAAATAATTTATTTATTTTATTTTAAATTAAAAGAGTTAAATTTTATATTAAATTTATATTAAAAATAATATTAATTTATAAAATAATAAATATTATATTAATTTGATATAATTTTAAAGATAAAAAACTTTATTTGTTAATAATAATTTAATTAATGAACAAGTTATTAATTATATTTATTTGTAAAATATACAATTATAAGTTAAAAAATTTATAAAATAATGAAAATTCTTGTGAAACCATAACAACAAATGCTAGTTGTTAAAATTAAGAAGAGATCTAATTTTACTTAGAACTCTAAAGTTTTATAGTTAATAATACCTAATATTTATATAAATATCATCTTTATTTCATAATTTTGTAAATATCTTACATTTAAATAAGTTTAGGTAATAAAAAAATCTATAAATTTTATCATTTTTTTGTTAAATGCTTATATTCTTATTACTAACAGTAAGTCTTAATTTTTAATTTATAGTTAAATAAATCTTTAATCTTAAACTTATATATAAATAAGCTCTTAAGTTTTAAATAAATTTCGTATTCGATATAAATGTTTATTTGAGTATAAATTGAATGTCAGTAACTTTTAATTGAATACCATAAAAGTATTAGACCTAAAAAAATGAAAATATTCAGTTACTTATTTAATATTTTAATCATCATTTCTAATTAAAGTGAATATATTATTAATTTAAATTTTGATCTCTGTCATCAATTGTTTATTGTTTATATAGCTTTTATAATGATTTGTAATCAAACAGTTTTAAAACTCACTATAATAAATTATTTTATTATTTTTGTTTTATATATATTTAAATCTAATGAGAAAAATTTTGAAATAAGTATGCAAAATTTTTTAAAAAGAGAAATAGGTATTTATTATTTTCATTTTATAAAATTAAAATTGTTTTTAAGCGTTTATATTATTGTAATTATACTATTTAAATCATTTTAAAGTCATAAAAATAATCAAATATTCGAAAAAGAGACAAAAATTTCATAACATTGGTGATCAAGTTTTGAAGTTTTCAAAGTTTGATGACTAAAATAGATATTTTAGAAAGATAAATTATCAACAGTGAAATTTATCTTTTTAAAATTTTTAAAAAATTTATTTTTCGTAAAATTCATAATACCACTTTGACAAATGCATGTGACATGTTAGATGACGTGGCAATGATATCTAATAAATGATGTCACTTCATCCAACATTAATATCTAATGTCTAAGTGGTCAAAAAAATGATTTTTTATAACGTTATTGCCTAAATTGACAACTTTAAATGTTGGGTGACCAAAACCAAAGCACGCAAATAGTTAGGTGACTTGATCTTTGTAGTAGCCTTGCCTTTAGGCAAGTATAATCCACCACCATATTTAATTTTTTAAAAAAATTATTTTATATGTTTGAAGAATCTTCATACTTATATCCAAATGCATGCTAGACACAAATGTTAAATAGAAGTAGTTTAAAAAAATAAAATGTTTGAATAATATAAGTTATAGGTAAAATATTATCTCTTGAAAAATGCACTTGAAGTTAACTTTTGAAAATTTTCTTGTTCCTCTTTGGTATTTGAAATTTTGAGGTAGATATATAGTTTCCTTAATTTTTCATGTCAAGATATAAGATATGCCATAACCAATGTTTCAAAAAATTGGATACAAAAATCAAATCAATGTGACTTTAAGCTATTGAAATTTTTTGATTTTATTTTCCCTCAACTTCAGATTTTATCGAACTTCTTGTGTAAAGTCTCGCTACAAAATTTTTTATTGAAATTTGGTAATTCTATCGTACATTGCTTAGTGAATTGATTTCGTCAGTGCAATACACAATTAATCGTTATTATATGCTCGAGATTTATACGCAAGTAACTCTTTTCCATACGTATGCGGGGTGAATTAAAATCTTAAAGAAAGTAATATCGATATATGCCTTGAAGCCAATTTTTGTTTGTTTGATTTTTTGTACATTTCACACGCATTTTGCACCAACATAACTTAAATATAATAATAATAATAATAATAATAATAATAATAATAATAATAATAATAACACTACAAGTTTTCAAAATTAAGAAAAATATGCAAGATTGGATTTTAAAATCTAAATTCTTACTCTATTTTCAAAAAAAGTGAAAATATTATTGTTATAACCTTATAATTATTTATATCTTTGTCTAATATATATATATATATATATATATATATATTAATTCAATTAAGTTGGTATCAACTAACTTGTGACACTAATCAAGTGATATTAATTCAGTGAAGACTTTTATAATAAACATAAACTACATTATGTACATTATATTTAAAACATAATCTAACTATTAAATAAGTATTAATTATAATAATTATTTAATAATAATATGTATTTAATAAAATGGTATGATCTTTAATATAGATTTAAGGGGCTAAATGTTCAATCTCATCACATAAATTAAGCTTTTAAAAAATAAGTTTAGAATCGGTTTTTTTTATTCTTTTTACCAATTCAGAGAATTCTCGATTTTGTGATATGTATCAAACCAAGTAGACTATTAATTTTTTATTTTAATTTAACTTTTTTAACACTGGCCATAACTCGATAAGCATGTGCATTGAAGGTAAAATCTTGTGAAATTATTACATATATCCTTTCCGTCAGGTAAACATGAGCTCAACCAATAAAGATAAATCACGTTAGAATTTTATACCATGTCATACTTTCACTCAAACATAATCAAATGAAACTAGGACAACATTAGAGATTTCTCCACTGAAGCTCTGGATAAATATCTCGACATATAAACCGCTCTTTACATCCTTAATCTTCACATCTCTTTTGTTTACGTTCATTATTTGAAACAAATTTAAAAGAAACAATTCCTTTTTTATCATTTTTTAATTTTCTTGGAAATTTAAAATTAAATTCTAAAAAAAAATTTCTTAAACACTTTTTGAAAGATTAGAAAAGAAACAAAATAGTTAAAAGAATTAAAAATATAAAGAATTAAGAGGGTCTTACTTGTCTAAAATTTGGAAAGGTCGTATAAGAGAAATTTGTTTAAAAAATTAACGAAACAAAAAGATAAGAAATGAGATGAAGGAATGCAAAGAAGTGATTGTTTATATGTAAGGATATTTACTGGGAACATCATTGGAGAAATCTTGATGTTTTCTTCTATTTTTGTTCAGTTACCAATTTTGATTGATGGTGATAGTTTATGCCCAAGTGGCAATAACATGGTATAAAATTTTGATATGGATTAATTGGATTGATTGGATCCATTGCTGACATGGTGAGAAAGACGTATATAGTAATTTATCTTATGAGACATTACATTCAAAGTCGTTAACTTTAATAAGCTAAATCGCTTGTTATTGAAATAAATTTTATTCATTAAATAAGTCTATAGTTCTATTATTTTTATTTTAAACTAGCATTTAAACTCGTTCACACTAGTGATTTTTTTTTATAATTTTTAACTAATTATAAAAATTATTTTTAAATTTAATTTAATTAAGTTATAATTAAGATTGTGCAATTGGTCAAACAAGTTGATTTGATTAGAAAAATCAAAAACTGAATTAATTGACTTTGTTACAGGAAATCAATCAAATTTAATGATAACTAAAATAATTAAACCAACCAAATTTTGATTGATTCGATTGGTTAATTCGATCAGAATGGGTTTAGGATAACAATATGGTCTAAAATTGTTTCATGTTTATCTTCTTCTTATGATCTGCAAAACCACGAACAACATAATTTATGATGGGCTTTATACCGGTGTATGATCAATAATACACCAATTACCCACAAGGAATACCCAATGTCTGATCGACAAAACGTCTATTGCCCAAATCTCCCTATGCATGATAAGGCGATCTATCCCTGACTGTCAGAATATAGGTAGATATCGATGTGACCACCTGATGATAGCATGACTCCTAGACAAGTGCCTTCTTCTGAATGGCTATCGACATCTCACTGACAAGGTCAGCTACAATGAGGAATAGCCCAACAGCTAGCCCAACATTAGTCGTAATCAAGTAACATTAACTAACAATGTGTCTCACAACAACGTCTATAAATGGTAGGACAAACCCTAGGTAAAGGATCTATTTTCACCTCCATGTTATTCTGTCTTCCCATTTTTCTAAATCAATCAAATTAGAGTTTCCAACTCCGACACCCCTTTGACCTTTTACCTTGAACTAACTAAAGGGTTTTGATTAATTGAGTTTAATTTTTATTTTGATTATTTTTTTTTAAGTTTTGGCCTGCTAGGTGAAAAGTGGATATGGGTAATAGGTTTGATTATTCATATTAGGTCTTGTACTAGTGGGTTGGATATTAGTTTTGGGTATGGGTTTATTTTATTATTATATTTAGTATATAAATATATTAAATATTAAAAAAACTCATTTAATTCAGTTGGTTTGGTTAGTGATTTTACTGACTGATAACTGATTGAATTAACCTACTAAACCAAGCCAAAAATAGAGATATCCCTCAAACCAACTTAACCTAACTGATCTAATTGGATACCTTCGATTAAGTCGGTTTAAGTCGATTTCTGCTTTGCCCTAGTTAATTTTTTTAATTTTTATTGTTAAATTCTAATAATATTAATATTAACATATTATATTTTATTAATTATGAAAATTAAATTTATGATAATTGTTTAAGATCAGATATGGATTTTAAATTAACTTATGAATAAATTCCAGATCAGTTACATAAAAAACCTTAAAAAAATAAGAAAAAAAACTTATTTTTCTGAATGGGTCAAGTATGTGTAATAAGTCCATTTGTAAGTTACTATACGGACTAACTCTTTTAAATATATTATTTAAAATAAAGCAAAAATAAAAAAAATTCCAAGCAAATCGGTGTAGATCCTAAATCACTTTAAATGCATCATTAAAGAAATAAAAGAAAAATAAAAAACTTCTTTTTTCGAAAGTTGGTTAGTTAGGATGTCAAAACGACCACACGGGAATGCATACACCAACTCTTTTAAGTAGATCATTTAAAAATAAAAAAAATTAAAATGAATCCCGTATGAATCTTAAATCTGCTTGTGAGTGAATATACGAATTGCGTGTCAACCACTTTAAGTACCTCATTAAAAATTCTTCTAAAAAAAATACATAATTAAATATAAAATAAAAATAATTGATAAAATAGTTTTTCTTTTAATTGAATAACTATGATAAATTATTTAAATGATTTTTTATAATTTCAATATCTTAAATAAATAAATTTAGAGTTAAAATCAAATCATTATGAAAAATTATATAAAATATGGGATGAATTGAGATATAACAAAAAATAACTTTAAAAAATAATTAAAATATAATATAATAAAAAAAGCAATATAAATACGATTTTTGGTTCCTACGAAAAAGAAGAAATAACTAAATTCTTAATATTTTAAATACGAAAAAAATAAAAAGACATAATTTTTTCTCTTTCCTTCCTTCCCTCTCTTTTTCCTTTTTCCTTCCTTTTATCTTCTTTCTTTCTCTTCCTTTTCTCTTTTCCCTCCTCTTTCTCTCTACCCCAAAAAAAAAAGACATGTGGCAACCCCATATCCAACCCAAGAAACAACAAAAAAAAAACTACAACGAGGATGCACTTAGTAGAGTAGAAAAGTGGAAAGATTAAATAAGGGAGAATGGAAAAATAGAAAGAGAATGAATTTTAGATGCACTTGGCATGAAAGAAAAATAAGAGGAAATAAAATATGAAAGATTATCATTTTTTGTATCAATTAAAAAAAAATCACTCAAATTGAAAAAAAAAAAAAGAAAATGAAAGTGGTATGAGTTAAGTGTATATATTTATTAAACTATCAATTATTTTTTAAATTTTATTTTTTTATCTCAACTTTTATTGAGTCTAATAATAAAATAATTACTTTTTATTTTTTCTTTCATATTTCAATCATACCAAAGAATGAAGGGAAAGAAAATGATATTTTTCTTTTCACTTTTCTATCTTTCCTACCTAACACGCTAATGAAAAGAAAAAATATGTATTTTTTATCTTTCAATTTTTTTTCTCCTTTAATTTTTTGTCCTTCGAATTTCTTTCTACCTTACCATACAAAGCCTAAACTCTACAATAACTTCTAGCCTCCTCCTTTTTGATATAGTCACGTATATGCTTTTTCTTTTATTTTGAAAGAGAAAAAACTTAAAATCTTTCAATTGTTTTAGTCTTAAAAAACATGCATAAACTCACAAAGCTTCAAACATTAAAAGCTTAAATATTTTTAATGAAGCTTTGGTATATTAAAATTTCATTATCTTGATTGATTTTCATTCAAAATTAACTCCACATAAAGAGAATAGTCCAATAATGTTCTACAACACCACCTTTACTCAAGGGATCACTACATCCTCAAGACTGAAGAGATAATTTTTTTTATACCAAAGAGCTCTCGACGTAAAAGTAAAAAAAAGTTGTCGATATTAAAATTTAAAATTTAAATTTATTGAATGTCATTTTTTAAGGATTGTTGTATTAACTAACTGAATTAAGTGCTGAGCTCCTGAAAAGATAAATTAACTTTCATATGTATAGATTAATTGCAGCATTCACATTTGAGTCGATAACAAATACATATGGTTACCTAAAAAAAGGCAAACCGAAATCTCCTTTTTTTCCTCCAGAAAATCTGCTAAATCAAACACTAGTTGTTGCTTACAGTTGATTTTCTCTCCGGAGTTGTAATCAAAACCCAAATAACATTGATTGAGGAAGGTAAGTAAATGGCGAGAGCAATAACAACAATGCCACACAGTGATGCAACTGCTTGAATGGCATTAGAACTCCCACAAGCCACTCCCACAAGCCAGCGTTCCTAGACGAATCTGGATGGCATTAATCATCGAAAGTGTCAAATTCACGATCCCAAACAACGACGCCCCTAACAACAACGACAATCTTGAACCTGTGAATAATGGAGCTGAACCTTGAGTGTCTTGGCTGTTAAACTGGATAACAAGAAGAAATAGAAGGAAACAACTTCGTAGGTTGTTAGCTTTTTGGCTACGCCAGAGTCAGCATCGCATTCAGGCTTGTTTTCAAGGCTGCGTTGCCCCGGAGAAGCAAAGGCTAAGCCCACGAATACGGCTATGGTGAACAAGGGGTTGGCGTTGACGATGTCGTCAAGCCCTCAATCCAGGATTTCGATGATGTTTTCACCTTGGTCTGGCACTAGATTGTTTCTTAAATTGCTTTCCAGCCTTCCACGTCCTTGTTCTATGTCTTTTCCGAGCCTGAACAAGAGATGAAATAATGGGCAAAACAGATTATAATAAGAATTAGAACCTGATTATGATGAAGAAATAGAATCAAAACAAATTGATTTGAGTTTAAAAAAGAGAAAATTCTTGTAGAAAGTGAGATACCCAAATCACTGCATGACTTGATCTTTGTATGACAATTGATGCTTCTTTCTATTCTTAGTCTGTAAATGCCTGGATATGGAGGCTACAAACTCAATCAATGACCTGTCTTCTCTTTTTAACTAAATTCTTTTGTCGAAAACAAAACAAAACTGGCCCGGATTGGTTCAATATTAAATCAGAAGTTTAGCACAACCGGCCGATCAATTGGAATGGTTCAATATTAAATCATAAGTTTATTTAGTTCGCTATGACGTATAAGATTAGAAATTTATTGGATCAATAAAAAATTGATTCAATTAATAAAAAATAAAATAATATTTTTAAATTTTTAAATTTTTAATTGAAAAGATTTAAACTTTTAAATTCTTTCTTTATATTAGAAAACATACTATTAAATAAAATTTACATTTTTTATCATTTAATATTACCAATTTAAAATTAAAAATATTTTTTTAATATTTAAAATTATTGTTTTTGATTTCCAACCTGCTGAAATCTTGACATTTGAAAACCAATGAAAGTCAACGCAGCAGTCGTCTGCTATTTCCAGGGCCCTTACAGTCACAGGCCATTTTGTCAAGTTCCTTGTCGTTGTAGACTCTATAAATGTACAAGGTGTAGACAAAAACAGAGTTGTTAAGACTTAAATTTGAAGTACTAATTTTTTTCTTTTTCCTTTTTTTTAATGGAAACTTAATTATATTCTAACTAAATTATTAATCACAATGTGAGTATACGGGAAATTGAAAATTAAAAGTTTAGTTGGTTTTATGACAAAATTCAATTTGCTCTATGGATTCTGCGTCGATCTACTTCAAATGGGAGGTTGTTTTTTTTCTTCTTGAAAAATGGATGTTTGATAGAGAAAGTCCTTTTGATAAAAGTTTGATCCGCTCTGTCACGCCTTGTTTTTTAAAAATAATCTTTTATTTTTTTAACTATTTTACATATTCGATTCATCTTTTTAGTGTATATATATATATATATATATATATATTAAAATCATATATATACTAATATTATATATACACGTTATATGTAAATATTTATATTATACGTTTACTAAAAAATTTTAAATATTGTATATGTATATTATACATATATACTATAAATATATGTTAAACTGGTTTTTACAGATTTCCTATTGCTCAATTAATGGATAATTTATTATAATATACTGGATTTCTTATTTTAACTGATTTAATCAACTAATCTAATTTAATTTCGATAAAACTGCCTCCGATTTAATTTTTTTAACTATGAAAATATACTAGTTGGAGTGTGAAACTAGATGTTTTTATTCAGACATCTATATATGATGCAAGTGCTTACATGCTCTAGCCACCTCTAATAATGAATAAACAAATAAATATAAGACATATTTTACTAAATAACTTTCATTGGTAAACCAAAATATATATAATAGTTAAAAATGACTTTGGTTATCAATAATAAGAAATGGTGTGCCTTCACTGCATAGCACCATTGATTTATAAGTTTCCCTTGTAAAATTCTGATTTCATTATGTTTTCCATTAATTTATCCTTTTTATTTTTGTTTTCAATTATTCGATCTATTTTTTCACAAAAATATGTTTTAAAAAATGATCTTCGTATTTATAGATATCTATTTCGTATAAAATAATTTGATCAACGAAAAATGAATTTTGGGTCATCAAACTATCCCTTCTTAGCAAGAATTAATTGACAATTTTAAGACATATTTTGGTTGCTATAAACTAAAGTAAAAACATCAATGCCGAAGTATCACCCAAGTAATATCCGATATTTAAACAATAAAAAATATTTTTACATGAGATCATCTAAGCAACAAAAGTATTTTCGATAATATATTTTTCGTCATCTTATAAATATTCTCAACATTCAAGAGTTATAATTATCAAACAATTCGACACTTAATTTTTGGTAATATATTAAACCATTTTTATAATAGAAATTCAATGCTTAATAAATTCGTAACTAAAATTTCAGTGCATAATTTTAAGTAATATAATATAATTAGCTATCAGTTTTCGTAATCCAAAAATATTTTCGTTTTCAAAAACAAATAAAATATTTTTCAAAATTTATTTTACGAAAATTATTTTTCACAAAACTAACACATGTAATAAAAATAATATAAACACCCAAAAGACCTAACAGCTTCAGACATGAAAGATTAAAGGAAATGAAAAAATAACTAAAACACGTACGTATTAAAATCTATATAACATAAAATATTAACATATCAAATTATATATTAAATAATATTTTAAATATAATTATAATACATAAAAATGTATATAATATGAATATATATAAATTATCAAATCTATATAAGAGTTAGCATTTTTGACTCTCTCAACAAGCAAAGTTTTAGTCTAATACGGAAAAGATCCCAGGCTGAAGTTCTTCGTTGACTCCTTCATAACTTAGTTTAGAAAGCACTCTTTTCCTTTTTATATCTAATTAAAAAAAAATGCTATTTCTTTTCAATTGTTTGGTCTCTTTAATTTTCATATATTAATGCTGAATCTCCAACTATGTTTTGTGTAAAAGAAAAACTACACTCGATCCTAATCTTTACTCTAATCCCATCCTGCTATTATCACTTTAGTGATTGATAAAACATTGAAAAATTTTAATATGTTGCAAAAATAAATCAAAATTTAATTTTTTTTAATTTGATTGATAACCCTAATTCAATTTCACTTTATAAAAAAAATTTCAAAAAAGAAAATGTATTGACAGAAATAAGTAGATATAGTAATCTTATAAATAATTTTCAAAATTCAGGAGTTATAATTATCAAACAATTCGATACTTAATTTTTGATAATATATTAAACCATTTTTATAATATAAATTCAAGTTTAAGTGCATAATTTTAAGTAATCTAATATAATTAGCTGCCAATTTTAGAATGACAACTACCTTGGCTTTTTTGGTGAAAATTTGGCACTTGAATAGTTGGAATTGTTGCATCAAGGAGGTAATCTAATTTAATTAAAATGGCTTTGTTGATCAAATAAATTGGAGAAAATCTTGGATGCAATTTGATGTGTTTTGAACTCGGTCAATTTTAACCCACCACATGTTTTAATCCTAACACACAGATATATGTGTAGAAAGAGAAAAATTTTGACCAATCATAAATTGTTAAGTGTAAATTGAAATTTCTTTTAATTAAGAAATTATCAATTAAATTCTACATCACCATGTGCAATTGATGACATCATAAATAGATATTTACCATTAATTAAAATTAATTTAGAGTTTTATCTATGATTAAATTAAAATTAATTTAAAGATAACTGAAAGAGTTTTATCTCTAATTAAATTCAAATTAATTTAAAGATAAATAAAAGAGTTTTATCTCTAATTAAATTAAATTAATTGAGAGATAATTCATCAAGATAAATTTATTAAAGGAGTTATATTCTTTAAAAACTCTTTTCTACTTAGCTCATTGGCATTATAAAAAGAGGTCTCCTCCAAAGCTATTCAACATAATTCATAAGCCTGAAGAGAAGAAGCAGATTTTGAAGATTCAAGTCCTCTCAAAGTCTCAAAAAGTTTTTCAAGAACGCAAAGAACACGGCTCTTATTTTTCAAAGAAGCTACTCTCTAACCCTGTTCCAGCAATAGAAAGGAGTTAAATTTCGTTTATCAAGATCAAGTTTAGAAGACTCTTGAAGCGGACCTCATCAATTTAAGATCAAGTCTGAAGACCCTTGGATTGAAGTTTTTGTTGGAGAAAAGAATTAAAGGATTTTTTTTAAAGAATATCTAGAGATTGCAACTCAAGTCTGATAAATAAATTTACTTTATTTGTCTCCAAATTTTCTTGGTCATATTTTTGACACGAAATTTGTGTACAAATTTATGTCTCACCACGTGTGCCAGAAATTTATACATACAAATTTCGTGTCGAAAAATATGACAAAGAAAATTTGGAGACAAATAAATCAAAGTTGCAATCTCTAGATATACTTTAAAAGATCCTTTGATTTCTTTCTTCAACAAAACTTTGATCCAAGGGTCTTCAAACTTGATCTTGAATCAATGAGTTTCGCTTCAAGAGTCTTCTAGACTTGATTTTGACAAATGAAATTTACCTCTTTTTTGTCATCGGAACAGGATCAGAGAGCAGCTTTTTGAAGAGCGAGAGCAACGTTCTTCGTGTTCTTCACATTCTTGAGAGAAAATTTCTAGAGACTTCGAGAGAACTTAAATCTTCAAAATCTTATTCTTCTCTTTAGGCTTATAAAATGTGTTGAATGGCTTTGGTGGATTATAACTTCTTTAAAAACTCTTTTAATTATAACTTCTTTAATAATCAAGCCAAAGGAAGTGAGCAATATAAACGGGTAGCATCGACAACTACCAAGTTTTTGGCGTCGTTGCCAGGGACCTATTAGTTAAGTATAATTCTGATTTTGTTATTTCTTTTTATTAGATTTTATTTGTTTGTTCATTTTACAGGGATATGTCCTTTGAAAACACAAGGCTTCATAAGATAAGGCAATTCATTCAAGAAACCGAATCCTCCACAAGCTTTAAAGCATTAGAAGCAATTGCACAACAATCTTCGATTTCTACATCTTCTCCAAATCAATCACCTCCAAGGACACCATCCATCCACTCTTTGACTTCCTCGAGTGCATCAAGAGTAGAAATCATGGCCCTTGAACAATATAAATCAAGCTTTAATTTGCCTTATCCCATGAAGCCTTGTGTTTTCAAAGGACATATACCTGTAAAATGAACAAACAAATAAAATCTAATAAAAAGAAATAACAAAATCAGAATTATACTTAACTAATAGGTCCCCGGCAACGGCGCAAAAAACTTGGTGTTGAATGGCTTGTAAAAATCTTCGTTCTTCTCTTTAGGCTTCCAATGACCCAAGTAGAAAAGAGTTTTTTAAAAATATAACTTCTTTAATAAATTTATCTTGATGAATTATCTTTTAATTAATTTAATTTAATTAGAGATAAAACTCTTTTATTTATCTCTAAATTAATTTTAATTTAATTAGAAATAAAACTCTAAATTAATTTTATTTTAATCAAAGATAAATATCTATTTATGATGTCATCAATTATATATGGTAATGCAAAATTTAATTGATAATTTCTTAATTAAAAGAAATTTTAATTTACACATGGTAATTTATGATTGGTCAAAATTTTTCTCCTTCTACAATATGACGTTTCATAATTATTACATCAAGAAATACTAATAAATAAACAAATGAAATAAATCGACAAAATTAACTTTCAAAGTTAGATGTATAACAATGAATTAAAAAAATGATCTTTGATTATCTTCTCATTTAGACTCTATATGTTAAAAAAAATATTCTAGAAGGGTTAAAGTGTTGAGATTTAAAGAAAACATATGAATGTTTACGGAGGACAACTAAGGCTCGAGTTCGTGTAAGCGCTCTCTTGAGGAGGAACATTCACATATTCTCAAATAGGATTAATCTCAAATTGTAAAAATGATGAAAATATTTGAAAAACAAATATGTACATATATATATATAAATAGAATTAATTCTTGGAGAGACAAATATTGCAACCTGCATAAATTAAACGTAAACAAATCAACATGTTCTAATTTGTTTAAGAAGGGACAATGAAGAGTAGGAATGAGAAAAGTTTGAATTGAGCAATTAATTTTTGGATCCTGAAGCACTAAAATTAACTTCTACAAGGGAAAAACCTTTGGGACAATTGATTAATGTGGATACATGGTACTTCAATTTATATCATCGTTACTTCTATTTTCCGAACAAGTATTTAGGAAATTAAGGTTGGATATGGACTGTACTGGATCTCTAGTAGAGACCAGCGCGAGCCATCGGAAGAATTGAAGTCAATTGGCCTCTCCACCGTTATGTACTAAAGAGTCAATTAAATATGTCAATTATGATCCAAATTCAAACGGAACGTTTAAACAACTTATCCATAGCTAGTTCATCATGTGCATCAAATCAGAAGCGAATTCTACGGGAAGTAGAGCCACGGCCATTGATCCCCCCCAAACTTCTACTAATATAATTTATTATATATGAGTTTTATTTTAATTTCATTCATTTAGAACCTATCCCTCAGTAATATCGTTGATGTCCTTTAGGTGGTAAGCTGAGATGCCTGGTGACTTGGACTCTTGTAGAGATGGTAAAGGAAGATGGAGAACCCAAAATTTGATGTTCGAAGCGTGCTCCAATGCTGGAATTAGTGTATTAAGGAGGCAATTGGAGAGAGACTGTGGAATGACGGAGGCTTGAGCATATGGAAGGCATACCTTGGATCAGCTCTTATTTGGTTATTCATATCTGCTTTAAGTATATATGCAATCTATCTTATTCCGTTATTCGTATCTGTTTTAAGTATATATGCAATCTAAGGGGGAAAACATTTAAGAACCATAAGAACATTGAACCATATCATCACATTTAAGAGGAGAAAAACATTGAACGCTCCCTGGCTCTTACCACATCGCTCACAAAAACAGTCTCCGAAAGCAAAGGGCGTTGAACCATAATTCAGCATTTTTTTTTTTTTTTGAGGGTAATGTACTTGAATTGAGCTTTTCACCCAAGAAAGCAAACAGTATGTAGAAACAGGCAGATAATTTTTTAATTAAATAATTTATTTTCTTAACAGAGCAAATGAATAATGTCACACTCAGTTTGGGGATAATAAATACTTGTAACACGTCATATATATATATAAAACCCAGAAAAAGAGGGAGAAAGATGAGTATGGTACAAATTCGCATATAAGGTTCAATAAGGACCGATTTTGCACCTGAAACGCATCCTTTCACTTCAGGCATCAGAGACAGAGTTGGCAAATTATAATATACCAAAATGTTGATGCCAAAAAGTGATAGGAATGCCGTTTGCATATGCAGAAAATGGTACCTTACATTTCGATGTCTTCCAGATCTGGAAGTGGGAAACGAAGGATTGCTGCGATACCAGTCAGCTGCGCCAATTCTGTACATGGATGCAAAAATAAGTGAGGTGATTTCGTAATAATAGAACTAAAGACAAAATCCAGCAAACTGATACTTACGTTCCCCTGACACGTGCAGAGATGAAAAGACGTGAGCAGTGCCCCCTGAATCCTTAACTGAGTTGACCAAATTGACATACTTTTGTCTTGTAACTACATCAGAGTTCCTGAATGCCAAGTCAATAAGAAAAAATAAACTAAATCATCACAGGCCTCTAATTGAGAAACTTCCACAAAAAACTGCCACTAACCTAGAAAGAGAAGGGTAAAAACTATAGAAAATAGTGAATAACAATTCTAATCCTCTAAGTCAAATAAATATAAACCCAACACCTTATTAAATAAGTCAAAATCCTAAACAGGTATGCAATACATGTGTTGAACATGTTGCGACTTCAGGTCGTGTCCAGAATTGACAAGTCTAACTATAAGTTCCACAAAAGTCATCCAATAATGTGCTTGATGAATACATAACGATGCTTTCAGCAAGTAGATAAATTGAAATGCACTGCAATTTGAGGGGTGCAATCTCATTGTTGCGTTGGCAAAACAACTACATGAAATGAAAATATAATCATGTGCTACTACATCCCGTTTAATCTAAATGAATATCCAAACATACTGAACCGATCATATGATACCAACCTGAAGAGATCGTCCGTAATAAGTAGTGTTTGAACTGCCATGCGCTCATGGGCAATCTCCACATGCTTTGGTCCATAGCATGCACGTGCTGGATCCTTTATGATAAAACTGAAGCAATTATAACAGAAGAACATAGCCAAAAAGAAGACAAGTTTTAAGCAACGCAATCAAGCCATTGTTTATCTGGCCAGCACATCCCAGTTCCTCAACCTCTTCCTCAACTAATTGATACGGGCATGCGAATTAAGTTGTATACATGCACTTCAACGTGCATGGCACATGTATGTGCATGCATGCATGGAACTGTGACGCCCTGAACATCCATTATGACTCATTCCTGCTGCATCTTCATCAAACTCTTATCCTTTAATTTGTAATGATGTAAAGCCTAATAAATACCTAATACAATTCTAAATTATTAACAAAAATCATTCTATTGGTGGTCTGAGCTTCCAGCAGCCAGTTCATTAACCTGCACTGTTCTATTGCCATCAAAAGGCTAAAACCACAAATTAACACACACCTCATCATTAAGTTACTCTATTCACTTATCTGGCTCTGCTTCATAGCTAACCTTCACATTCATCACATATTAAAAGATAAACCACATTTCGACTTACGTTCTCTTAAAACCAAAAATTATAAATTAACATAAATCACAGCATAATTAAGTTATTCTAGCCACAGCATATAACCAAAAATTAGTGTGGAAACACACAAACACACACACACCCCCATACATCTATAAGTTAGAACCTGACATTTGAAAGCATGCTGAAGAAATCCTTGAGAGCTCGGACCTGGTAAAATTGGGGAAAAGGAGAATAAAAAGCTATTGTCAAAAGAAATAAATAAAACAAGAAACAATCAGGGAGTAAAAATAAAATTGTTAGCCTAGTTCGGTTTCTACAATACCTCTTGGGCTGCTTTGGTGTCTTTTATCATGTTCATGACATTTGGGGCATCCAACACTTCTCTCAAACTATGCCTGGATCATAATATGGTCAAGTGACACTAAATTCCATATTTGTACTGAAGCTCCAAAATTAAATAGCATCAGTTAGAAAAATTCAGTGCATCCAATTCACAAAGGAATGTAGATAAGACAAAAGAAGCCACATCAATTTTTCTAGACTGGTCCCCAGACCAAAGCATTTCAGAATTCCCATACTTTTTGAGGCAGCAGCGTTGGTCACCCCTGGCTCCTCCATACGACCTCGGTTCTCAACAATTGTCTTAACTCAAAAAATGGTAAAAACGTATTTTGGCCTCCCAAAAATTTACAATTTGATTCTCCTTATCCCAGTCCCCACAACATAAAGTTCTTGGCTTCACCCCTGCATACTTTATTAAAGATCACAAAGCAGGTGCATATGGTTCCGTAGTGTTCTTAATGTGTAGACTAGTATATTCTAATGCCACATTCTTCAGAATAGACTTACTCTATGCAATGTAAGCAGGTAGGGAAGCAAAGAAGATATTATGGTCCACTAATAACATACAACAAAGAAATTCTCAAGACAGTGATATAGATATCGATATTAGCTATATCAACATTGAGCCCCTGAATAAATGGTCTTCCACACGGAAGGTAAATTTACATTGTGCATTACAGTTAGCAGAGTAAAAACAGAAGCAGAAGGCAAACATACTTATATCCAGAGCTTGTATGAACAAGAATTATTCGTGACTTGTTCTCAATAATTGGTCTCAGTTGTCTTCTTTCTGCCTCCAGTAAAAGATGACGATGAAACTGGTCCTGACACAGATCAAAGAAATAACACAATAATAAAGCCAAATGTAACAGATGGTGTAAAAAAATAAATGCTCAAAACGTCTCTTTCCATAAGCAGTTGTCAAAGAAAAACTAAAATAATCATAGAAGCAAGGCAAGCAGACACGAAAATAAAGTTAAAAATTTTTGTCCCAGACCTTTGTGAAACCAGGACTTGCAATAACAGCACAGCGAACAACATTGAAGTCAATATGTTTGAGGAAAGCCTATCACAGATGCACAAAAACCACTTAGAAGCCACATAAACTCACTTAATATCTTATAGAGCAGTGGTATTACAACTCAAATATAACAGACCTGTAGAACATTCTCAAAGAACTTCTTCAAAGCCTGTACAAAGTTAAAAAAGAAATCAACAATTAAAAAAAATTTAACAAGGTATATGACAGAACCCAATTTTCATTATATGCTTTCAAAATTCAAAGGTAAATGGCTTTCTAGATCAGAAATAAATTCAAAAGGTAAAAAAAAAAAAAAAATACATACTGATTCATAACCAGCAATGGCTGGTCCATGCTTACGAGGAATTGAAGTTTCAATCCGTGAACGAGTAGTAGTCATACTGTTTTACATGCCACAGTAATAATACTTCAGTTAACATTTTTGAACACCATTACATGCCAAAGAAATTGACATTTTAAGATAAATATGTAAGCAGTAGACAGGAACTGGATCTAGGAGACATTATGTAATAGCATAGTTCCATGAATGATACTTTGAAATGGACGTTCTAATCTGAAGGCTCATGTACTTCCTAAATCTGCAATCAATGATTTCATTTTTCAAATGAAGAAAAAAGAATAAAAGGAAAAAAAAATGCAACCAATAAATTCTACTACCAGCAAGGACTCATCACTTGGACCCAACATTCTTCACCCTTAACCCAAAAAGCTTTTGCAGACAATTTACATTGACAGAAATTTACAAAGACAAAAATACCTAATGACCACATCTTTTTAGGAAGAAAATGTACACACAGGCATTTAAACTGTCTTCAATTCCACACTACTACAAACCTGAAGAGATACTCGAGTTACTTCTCCTCAAATGACTTCTCTAACCAACCCAAATCCTCTAAACTAGCCAAAAGAAAGGAATGCCATAAATTCTAGGCTTCTACTGCAAAAAATTATTTTTCAAGCATCATGGACGAGGTTGTTGATTTTTTGTTTAAAACTGTACATGCTGAGCAATTCCAGCTTTTCAAGAACCCTAAATGAAATTAAACCTATTTCAGTTTTCACATGTTTGGGCAATTAACTTCAACCAAGATAAATTCAAGTGACAGTGCAATTGACATTCACACCAGCTACTTGCCCATCTATTTCTGTTCTACAATGCTTTTTTCACCATGAAAGGAAAATCCCCTAATTCCATTTTCCTATCTATTTCCCAGAATTTGTGTCTGACAAGGACAATGGAGAGTGGCATATAACTTGGTTGTCTGTTTTTGGGTTTTTCACCTTCAAAGTTTCCAAAGTTCGTGAATTCTAAGGATTGTAGGGCCACAGCCATAATAGAAAGTTTAATCATAGCTGTTTGTTTTTCTTTAAATATTTTGGTTAATTGTAATAGCAGAGGCAGTGGCTTAGAATTAGCTCGAAAATCAATCTCAATCTCGCTTGAATTCAGGATGTTTTTAGTATTCTCTCCTTCAGTTATTGTTTTTTCTTTGGTTACATTATTTTAAGATGTAAGACCTAGGTAATGTTTCCTAGCAATTAATGCTAAATGGCACATCACAGTTCAAAACTATCTGCAACATAAAATATTTCATTCCAGCACAGAAAACAAATGCAGAATGGACAAAATTGAGTTTGACACTGGCACCCATTCAAAACAGACCATGCAGATGTAATTATTTTCTGTGGTTTGGCCAATAATCATTCATTTTGAGTTCTTATTGTAATTATTCTTTGCTTTGGTGAATGTCATTCGCCATAAGTTTTAGAGCAAGTACACCAAGCATAAAATAAGCAACAGGGATCACAACTGATTGAACGATGTTCTCACTCCAATCCTCCAGCCTACAAACTTTCACTTGCTTATGAATACTAATTACTTTAGCTTCCTTATCACCAAAAAACTGAAACACCACCTTTTCTAATGATTTCTTTACCATTACATTGTAGACTCTAGGGATGTCATCCACCCAACAAACTAATGGGTGATTTCCCAACTTTATAACAATCACCTTACCAAGCACCCATAAAAGACTTACGATATTTATTCTTCAAGTTCGTCGCACATACCTTTTACCAACAAGCAAAATATTTGCTAGCCCTTCTTGCATTAATACCACAGCCAAATCCGCACTCGCACCAGGATCTGAAATATGCGAAATATTAATTAAGTTAAATCAAATTTGTTAAAAACCTTTTACAAAAATGATGCAACCTTAATTTGCATTACTCAAGTTAAGACACAGAAGACGAATTACAGAACAAATGAAGATACAGGAGGAAAAAACTATATTTTAGGAGAAAGAGAAGATACAAAAGGGGGAAGAAGAGGTGTACCAAACCCTTAATCAATGAGTTAGAAGAGAGAGGCATATAGACAAATAGACAACTAGAAAGTAAGAATGCTATCATTTTAACGTTTTTCGTTAAAGTCTGAATTTTGGTCCTCTATCATTTCAATTCTGCGGATTTAGTCCCTCTACTGAATTTTAATGGATTTAATCCCAATACTTTTAATAAAATGTAATTTACGAGCAATTGATAACAATATTAAAGATTTATGGTTAAATTAGGCCACATAGCTTTTTGTTGATGATGCAACATGCCAACCTGAACTTTTGATCGCATGGCGCACATTAGTATCAAAGGAAAATACATTTAAATAAAAATACAAAAATATTTATTAGAATTTTGAGTCAATCAGGGTCGGTTCGGGTTCAGTCACGGATTGGCATGGACAAGTTTTCAGGTTTGAGTCACTGCCAGCTTTATCTCGGTCATGACATGGTGATATCATGTTAAGACCAATGTGATGGCACAGTGATACAATTTTAAGACCCAACCAAAAACCAATCAGCACTAAATGAAGGAATCAAACCTAAATATATGGCCACAAACTACCAACTTAACCCATGTAAGATACACCACTTCACATACCAAAGAAAAAAAAAGTTTTCTAAACTTGCAAACAGCCCTTAGAATGAAAACTTTAACCTCAGATGTGAAGCTAAAGAGATCCTTCTCCCTTCTCATTCAAATCAAAACTTTAACCAAAAAGTGCAGATATGAAACAGATAAAGTTTCTCCCATCCTAAAAACACTTGTCAGAAACCCTAACCATGATCACATCGATTTGCCATCAAACACGAAGAAACTCATAAATCTGGTCTATGGATAATAAAAAATGTCAGATGCTTTCACTCAAGACAATTTGAGAAGTCAGACTACATACCAGAGGCCTGTCGGAGTACATCTAACGCCAATGAGTCCCATATTTCCTAAAATATATAAGGAAAATACCTCAATTCAGAGAGAATAATAAATATTTAGAGATAGATAAAACAGTACACTTTAAGGAGAAACAATAATTGAAAAACTTGTAATAGATAACAACAATAAGACCAATAAGATAAACCAAAAGCTCAAAACAACATAATCCAAGCAACCAGATATCACATGCAAACATATTCCAAGTAATCATTACGAGTCAGGTCCATGAATTCCAAAAGAGGATAGTTGATCAGAAGGCTATGAAAGAAAAATAGGAATATAACCTAGAAGTTTAGTCCATATTTAGTGTTGCAATCAGGACAGGCTAGAATCACTATTAAGATTTCTCAATGTTTTCTATTACTAGGTATCGTACATTCCACATTTGCTTGCAATATTCTCTCACAAATATTCTTGGTGATCTCCCACCCTCTTTTTTACCGCACACACAGTGACAGAGAGACATCTCTTCCACTAGTCACAAATGTACTTACAAGGCATATCTCTAAAAAAGCCAAAATATGTAGAATGTAAACAACTTGAGTAACATTTATACCGTATCAAAGAGTTTTTAACTATACAGAAGAGCAAAAAATATGAGCACAGGTGAAGAGCAACAATTAGTACAAGATTCATAACTATCGCCTACTGAAGTAGGAAAGAGATGGGATGCCTACAAGGATACGGTTTTCATATTGCACAGATTTAGCACAAAATCAAGTGGGAATATAGAAAAGATACAATGTTTTAGATAAAGGATGGCTACCTTTCGTAAAACAAAAGGTCGTTGAAGCTCAAGTTCCAGAGTATGGAATGCTCCTATCTACAACAAGACAATGATGCATTTAAAAGCAAGAAACTAACCAAAAAAAGGAACAAAATTCTATGCTGCACCTACCTTAACATGTTCATTCTCCAAGATGTTCTTCCCCCTTATACGCAAGACAGAACCTTCTTTGTCGTAATCTATTGCCTAAGGAAACATGAGATAATATCAGTACTAATCTTCATACACGAGAGCAGCCTCAAAAAATTCCGGTTTGAAGGATTTAAACTAAATCATTAACCAAAAAATTAAAAATCAAGCGCGCTGTTAAAACATATTGGCAGTTCAAACAAAAGAGAGAAAAAAAATCAATTGGCAGTCTTAAACAATCATACCTCGACTTTTATTTCCAGCTTCAGCGTAACACGCTCAGCATCTCTTCCACCAGCTGTCTCCCTCAGAACTTTCCTGTTATAGAATGTACATAATACTAATAAGGTTTGACAACAAGAAACTTACAAACATCAAATGAATTGGCTTTTACACAATAAACATACAATCTCAATTAACTGTTATGAGTTGGTATGAGAAAACCTTTGAGTTTGGAGCGGAAGTTCTATAGGACAACTTTCAGACTTGCTTTGCTATATGGAATGGAATGTTGGACTAGAAGAAGAAACGTATACAAAACATGAGTATAGCCGAGATCTGATTGTTACAACGGATGTGTAGTAAGATTAGGAAGGAAAAAGTTAGAAATAAGGATACTGTTCTCCAAGTTGGAATAGCTCCTATAGAAGATAAAGTGAGAGAAAACCGGTTATGGTGGTTTGATCACATAAGACCCGGATCAAGGGATGCATTATTAGAAGGATGGAGCAAATTAACGTTGCAAAGGGTAAAAGGTTGAAGGGGAGACCAAAAAAAATATAGTTAAAGGTGATAAATAATGATATGAAACTATTAGAACTTGAAGACATAACGGTGGAGGATAAGAATGATTGGAGGAGAAGTATTCGTGCACCGAATGTAAACATTTTTATGTCTTCATTTTCATAGCCAACCCCAAATATATTGGGATTAAAACTTATTGATTTGGTTTGGTTAGCTACCATGAGACACAAGGTCAGCAATTGCTAGGGGAAAAGGAATTTTTCATTTTTAATTAACTAACAATAACTGACTGATAAGCAATAGTTCATTGACCAAAAAAAACCACCATAATAACAGCTAATAATAACATTAAAAAGGAAGGCGAAGAAAAAATTTAAAATATTTATAGTATATAAGAAAACTCTATAAAACCCTGAATTAGTTCATCCATAACCATATAAAACAGCTAAATTCTATCCAAACAAAGTATATTATTACAAACTAAAAAAATTAAAAAGTTTTGAAGAGGGGAAAAAAAAACCTGACGGTTCGAGCCATCACACTATCTCCAATAGCTATCAAATTGTAAACAAACCAGAGATCATCTGAATCCACCGGTATCATCTGCAGTCGACAATATTTCATTAAAAGAAAAGCTCAAAATTAAAAAAAAAAAATTCTTTTTTTTTTACCTTGACGCTGCCAGGGCCGTTGGGAACTAGGTCTCGGTGTACGACTTTCATGATTTTTACTACAAAATTGGGGTTTTTTTAATTCACTTCGAAATTGAATTTATGCTCTGCAAAATCGAACTCTCCTAAGTATATAAACACGAAAAGGATATAGAAGGTACAAAAAAAAAATTCAGATTTTTAGATGTGCCAAGAAAGAAGGGAAGCGGAGGAAGGAAGGGAGGACGTCGGCAGAAGGTGTTGAGAGAGAAGATAACGACGCAACATCAGCGATATTCTGAGAAGGCAGGGAAGGAACAGAAAAAAAAAATGTAATTAATTAATAAAAAAATAATTAAAATTTTAATTAAAATAATATATATATTTATATATTTATATATTTATATGAAGAGTTAAGCACTGACTTGGCACATATAATTTGATCAAATTGGCATTCAAACTAAAAACTAAACCTTACCCAACTTCTTATCCCCCCTGTAGAAAAAACTCAAATGTGATTATCATTTTATATAAATATATAAAAGAAAAGATTTTTAATTAAAAAAAGTTTAATCTTACGTGTATAGTTTAATATGTATTATCTTACGTGTATAATTTAATATTTTAATACATATATATTTTTAAATATATATTTAGTGTCTTTTTATCGTGAAACATGTAAAGTTTTAAACGAATTATATTTTATATATTAAATTATTTTATTTACATTCTAATGTAAATCACTAAACGAAGGAATCTTATATAAGAATTAATATTTAGGTCAAGTAAGAAATTCATGGTCTTGCATTTTAGTCAAAGAATTAATTCAAAAATTTATAACAATAAAAACCAAAATTTCATACCATCACACGAATATATAATATTTTTAGAGTATAGAAAACCAAAGCGTGTGTAATTTCCGATATCAGAATATAATCTCGAGGATTTATTTCACTCAAATTAATGAATTAATTTCTTGATTTTTTCAGATTGTACAAATTTTAATTATATTTTTAAGTAATTTCCTTTTCATTTCATGCTAATTTTTATATTTGTTGGAAAATCTCTAGATTTAATTTATTGGTTCTAAGGCATTAATTTACTGATTTTAAGGTTATAATTTATTGATTTTAGAGCATATTTCTGAGAGTTAATTTCGTAGTTTTATTTTCGTTTCTTATATTAGCCTAGATTGTATACTATTAATAATTTTCAGTAATTTCCTTTTTATTTCATGCTAATTTTTATATTTATTAGAAAATCTCTATAAATCAAGTATTAAAAATCGCTGTAAATGAGGGATTGGAAAATACTAGAAATCAGGATTTAATGTATTGATCCTAGGGCAGTAATTTACTGATTTTAAAGCTATAATTCATTGATTTTAGAGCATATTTTATAAGAGTAAATTATTTAGTTTTTATTTTCATTTCTTGTATTAGCCTAGGTTGTATCCCATAAATATGTAGTTTACATTTCTTTTATTTGCAGCAATAATAGGTTGGGAGGGTCTCATGAGATCTATTTCAATGCCATTTGATTCATTAAGGGCATAGATCTAGGCCTACTTGTTTGAACAATTACCAAAGGCAAGGAGAATCACTATGAGTAAAACCCCCTCGCTCGACCTCGATTCTTTTGCATAGTGCAGGGAAAGAAGGAAAAAAAGAGAGAAAAAGAGAGGGAGGCTGGAATTTCCTTTTCTTTCTCTTGTGATTTCTCTCCCACTTCTATTTTTTGGGTTTTTATAAGAATATTATATATATATATATTTTTTTGGTTTACTATCATTTTTAAATTAATTTCAATCTCCTTATTAATAATATTAATAAATATTATTTTTTTCTTTTGAAATTATTTTTTTTATTTTCACTTTTATTTAATAATTATTTGTTAATTTACTTTTTTATAATTTTCTCTTAAAGTAGGAGCTCACCCTAAGAGGTGGCGTTTTCGCGTGTATTTACTTTCTCGCCACCTCAACCGACAAGTTTTCAATACGAAATAAAAAAAGAGAGCATATTTTTTAAATTAAATTAAAAATAAAATATATTAAAAAATAAAAAATATATATCTATTTTTGGATAAAATAGCCTCTATTTTTCCTCTACTTTTGGCCTAGCAATCGTTGATCTCTTTGATCGAGCAAGTCAATGGCATATTGATGCTCACCACCCCTCTTACCTCATTTCCCTTTTTCATTTCTTTTTTTTTTCTTTCACTTCTTCCTTTCCTTTTTTTTCTCTTTTCTTTACCTTTTTAAGTTTTTTTTT